>RXPK01000279.1:684992-975143 GCA_004143645.1 Protaetia brevitarsis
GTTGTCTTTTTTATTTTTTTTTCTCCTTTTTTTATAATAAAGCTCACCTTTCTATCATTGTATGATAAAAGTTAATTACTTTTTACTAAACAGAGTTTTTTATTAGAACACTGTTTCATATTTACACATGTGTAAAAACTTCAAATTTTAACTCAACATGTTAATAGAATTTATAATATTTAGATTTTCATTATCTAATTCTTTATGCAATACACAACAATCAAGAAATAGGAAAAGAATCAAAGCAAATACAGAGTCGCATATAAATAACACCGGATGAAATGAGCCTGCATTTCGTTGATACTTTATCAAGCCTAACGCGGAACAACCTGCTATTTGCTGATTTGTATGAAATGTTGTGGAATGCGAGGATAATAACTACAGAATCATGCTTCCTGTATCCTGTGACTCGAAAAATTAAGAGTAAGACAACTCAAGATCATTATGGACTTTCAATTAAAATTTTGAAGGCGATCGCGCTAGATATTGCAAAACTCCTAATTAAAATAATTAACGAATGTTTAATGGAAGGAGTCTTTCCGAACGAATTAAAAATAGCAACAGTTGTGCCAATATATAAAAAAGGAGATATGAATAATAAATAGAACTATAGGCCTACATGGATTCTACCTGCCTTATCAAAGGTGTTTGAGTTGATCATAGCAAATAGACTAATTGGCTTTCTTGACAAAACCAAAATCATTATTGAATTTTAACATAGCTACCGTCATGGTAACTCTACGGATACAGGTTTAGCCGAAATATTAAATTCAACTTTGGTAGCCCTAGATTATGAAGAGCATATTCTATTAACATGCTGCGACTTGAGCCGTGCTTTCGACATAGGAGACCACAGATTATTGCTTCATAAGCTGCACCATTATGGGGTTCGTGGTAATGCACTTGCTTTGCTGGAGTCCTATCTCACTGATAGGTGTCAGTAGGTGGAAATTGATTTTAAGAAATCCGCGAAGATGTCAATAAGGCGTAGTGTACTGCAGGGATCTATTCTTGGTCCTCTGTTATTTGTGATATACATAAACGTGGACTTGTGGAAAATGTAACTGCTGATAGAATTTTATGTATGCCGATGACACCACATTGATTTTGAACGACCGTTCACAAAATAAACTATAGAGAGAACTAATGTAATGATGAGGGATGCTGGCAAGTGGTTTACGGCCAATAAACTAAGCCTTAATGAAAATAAAACTCAACATATGAACATTACATTAAACAGAAGAGAAACAACTTAAGACCATTAAGATCTTAGGTCTGCATGTGGACACTAAATTCAACTGGTCCACTCACACAGATGAACTGGCAAAGAAATTAAGCGCCGGGGTTTAAAGTGTTTTAAGAATAAAGACAATATCAACTCACCAGGCCGCGATGTTAACATATTACGCCAACTTCCACAGTGTAGCCTCCTATGGCATTTGATTCTGGGGTATGTCATCTAATGCAGAGCGTATATTTTTACTGCAAAAGCGAGCAGTTCGCATACTATGCAATCTACAAAGACATCAGTCATGGAAAGATGCATTCAAAGGTGAAAAAATACTTACCTTGGCGTGTATGTTACTCACTATCGCTAAAAATATACACAGAAACAAAGAATTAATAACAAAAAGTGGAGATTCGCACAAACTACAATACACGTAGGAAAAATGACATGAAGTTGCCATACCATAGATTGCACACAACACAGAATGGTGCTGATTAATGGGATATAAAAATTTACAATAATCTCTGGGATCAAATAAAAAATCTTTCAACAACTAAATTTGCACGAAGGTTAAAAAAGCATCTATTGAGCGCCGCCTATTATACTTTAGACGAATTTTTCAATAATTCTATTTGTGTCTGTTAATTACCTGTGTAATTTACAATGTACCTATGTAATATATTATTTGTATGTCAGTCATTTATATACAATGTTTCTTCTCTTTAATTATATTGACTTTTATTGTAATAGTTAGCTACAATAATAAAACTTGTGAATATTAATATGAATATGACAATAATCAACTTAAAAGCAATGACCGTAACACAATAGAATACTAATTATTAGAATGTAAAGTTTCTCGTATCCATCGTAGTCTTTCTCCTACAGGTTAATTCAACAGTTTTTGAAGTGTTAAAATTTAAGTGATTAGTGAATAACTACTGTGTTCTTTAAACTTAAATCATTTATTTAGTGCTACTCGTTTAGATTTGACTTATACTCTGTAGTACCATTTAAAATATGGCGAATACATTTTTTTTAAGGGTGAGGGAGTAAAAGTTTAGTCCAACATATATTCAAAATTAAAACAAATACGTAATACTAATCTTTCAATTACCATTAAGTATTCAAGCACTACGTTAATAACTTTAGTGTATTAAAAAATGATAAAATGACGCTTTAAATTGATGTAGCGACCACTATTCTTTAAAAATCCAACGTTGTTGAACTGTTCAAATAATATCACGAACCAATGAAACACTTGTTTTCGCAATCAATTCACGCATAATTTAAATTTATTTTCATATATAAATTGCGTGCCTAAAAAATTACACCTTGAAGGAGTTGAGCCACAAAGCTGAAATTTGGTAAGTTTCAAGCAATAAATCATAACTACTAGTTTTCAGTAGTAAATCATAACAATTGGAAACAAAAATAGCAATCAGCAAAAATTTATCAATAAATATCCCCACGATTATTTATGCACTGTCTAACTCTACGAGGCATGCTCTGAATGAGATGATCAATGGCATCTTGAGGGATCTTATCCCAAACTTGTTCTAGATGATGACGAAGTTCCTGCAAGGTGTTGCTGTTTGTGGTAATGCTTATGTAGCTTTCTGACTGAACTCCTTGGAGGTGTTACATTTTTTTTGACACGAATTCATTTATCCACAATAATTTGGCATTGTTTAGGCTTTCAATTAGCATTGCAAACATATTACATACACTACTTTTTAAGGCTAAAAGAGTGTTACATTGCAGTGATTTTTTGTGTATAGAGTAGCTATATGAGAGAAATGCGTATATTCTTCCAGCCAGCAAGGTTTTTGGGTTTAATTGTGCCTGAAAACAACGAACAAAGGGGGGCTTTGATACGGCAACTCTCTCATTTTTTTCGTTTTATAGCTAAAAAAATATAGTTAGTATGCTAGCTGCAAGACATAGAAGTTATTATTAAGAATATTAATGAAACTAATATGAACAGAATATATAGATATATGCAAAAGAAAAAGGCTGTTTGTATGTTAGGTACATGAAAGTAATGCGCTTACCCTTTTTTAAAGTTGACTCGTGAACTTATTCTAACTTTCACGCTTTCCATGAATAAAATTTCTAATAAAACCGATTAGATCCCCTTGCAAAATATATCTACTACCGAACAAAATAATAATGAATAGCTACGAGGGTGTTATGAAAATCAATAGAGCCGTGATCACAAATATTCAGTCCCCTTGGGAAATAAACATGTTTGTAATTAATTCGTTCGTAGTTTATGCGATGATAGCGGAATTTGCAATCGTAATACTGAAAATTTCGCTTTCTCTCACACTGTCTTCATACTGAAACATTTGATTCAAGATCTTTTATACCTTTAATTGCATTTCAGTAATAATAGTAACGAACGCTAGAGATTGGTTCAGAGAGGTTTTCAATTTAGCAAGCATTTTAACAAAGTTTCAACAGTTTCCGTTTGTCAACATTGCCCTCGTTCGTGTTTGAGTTTCTGATACTAGAACTTTGCGATAGTTCAACAGCCCCCAGCTGCAAAGGCGAGGTAGGTATGAAGTTTGGTAGCACATGCTGTGTTCTACGTTATTTTAGGGTTTTGAATGAATCAATAGAATGTTTATCTGGATTGTATAAAATAAATTGTCACAGATTTATTTACATATAGATCTTCATCAACTCTTTCTTTTCAAGTAGTTATTTAATTTTCAATGCAATCATGGCGGTGTGTTAAAAAAGTCCGGAAACATCCAATAATGCTAACCTCCTTTTCTTTGAGAAAAGTTGTAAAAAGTAACAGTCAAAATATTACGTATGAGAGTCTTTGAAATTAACTTTGTATGTAATGCATTCCAACGTATAAACACTTATTGCTTATTTAATATTTAACGATTAGTACATTTATTATAATTTTTTAGAAAAGTGTCGTCTGTCATTATTTGGAACATCAGTCTAATGTTGAACAAAATTGACGTGAGTATGACTGGTATCTTCGCAGAACTCAATATCTCAATAATCATACTAAATAACTGATTAACAGTTTTTTGATAGCTTTGACCGTTTTGAATCTCGTTGAGGCCTACAACTAGTTAAACCGAAGGAGAAATTGAGAAATTTAGTATTAATACTCACGTTTAGCTGCTAACTCTGCGTACATTGTGCAGAGTTAGCAGTAGTAATTAGTTATTGCATTTTGGAGCTGCCTTTGGTGCGATTTGTTGTTATCCCTTTGTCCTAGAAGGCGCTCTAATTTTACCTTCTTAGTTAGATCTATCATCTTTAAGAACTGCTCCCTTACGTGGCTGTTAGTTGCGAAGTTCTCCACGCCCAGTACTAGAAATCTTGTACTCGTCAGGTCATCAGTTAGCACGACACATGAACTGGTGCTTCTTCTTTCTCTTGGTAGGATTTTTAAATAGTGTTATCTGGCAGACATATTTTATACATATTCCTATTTAGTCGACAATGACGAGCCAGCAAACTTAGTATGTTTTTGTCAGTTTTCCTCACTCTATTCAGTAAATCCAGTAAATTCGGAGCTCTGTTTCATTAGGAACCCTTTTGCCTGCCTTTGTTGTGGTGATTAAGCCACAACTCCCTATGCTCATAATGAATCCATTAATTGATGGACTGTTTACTTTGCAATTTGGCAATGTAAGAGGAAGGGTCACTTTTAACGAATGCCACTTCATTTCCTTTCACCCCCTAGTGGCAAAAAACCCAGGCTAATGTTAATTTCCTTTTGGTACCCAACTCATTTAAACCACTTACACAGTCCCAAAACAGCTTAGAGTCAACACTTGCGGAACTAATCGCTTTAAACGTTGAATGGTTGTGATGTTTGCTGAGTATTTATGGTAGTCGCTCCTGTTTGCACTAAGTTGTCAACCGTATTTATAGTGGTTTGCGTATGTCTCACCAGAACGTTTGGAAACCGCCCTCCAATGGTTATTGTAAGATTGACAGCACACTCGAGATAGTGAAAGCCCTTTTTGGTCAATTTTCAGATTAGGTCGCCCACAAAGGTAGCCTACAGTAAAGGACATGGTACTTTGCCTGTGGGCATCCCCTAGCCGCATCCACTTCAATGGTAGCCTCACAAATTTTGGATGCAATTATCTCTCTTTCCAGACTGGCTTTTATTAACTACAGAAGCTTTGATGTAGCGTTTTTTTTCTTATTAAATCTGAAATACACAAAGTACCATGTGCGATGTTAAAATTATATTAATGCCATCCAGGTGTATTTTATTTCCGCCTAATTATGTGTTTCTAACTACATGGCATATGGTTGAAATTTTTCCAAAAACTGTAAAATATCTTCTTCCAATGCTACTTCAATAATTTTTTGGTAACAGTTTAACTGTTTTTGGAATAATTACCACTCCGTTGCATTTTACTTCGTAAATGTTTCATGTGTTGGGGTACATTTCTGCTATTTTGTTAAATGCTGTGATAATTTCGTGGTTCAAGTAATTGACATCATCATCATCTTGAAGCCTAGCAATCCTTAGGAATATGGCTAATATAAAAATTCTTACCTATATCGAGGTGGATTAATCCTAGTTTCTCTGTAATTTATAATCATTTATATTTTGTCATTGGTTTTTCTAATTTAGTTATTTTTCTCCATTTTACTCTGTCGCGGCACTTTTCTTTCCAATCCGGTATCCCAAGTGCTCGCGCATCTTCCTCTTTCTCTTCTCTCCAGGTCTTCTTCGGTCTACCTTTCCTTCTTGACCACAGTGGAATCCACTGGATGATCCTTCTCACCATCTCCGTTTGTCTTCTCCCCATTATGTGACCCGCCCAATTCAATTTTATTGCCTTTAAATATCTGACTATATTCTCGTTCCCCAACTCCTGCTCTAACTCTTTATTTTTTTTTGCTCTCTTTGCTCCTTCTTTTGGTGTATCTGGACTTAATATTATTTTTAATATGTTCCTTTCAATTATTTTCAAGTCTTCCTCTTCCCTTTTATTTAACACTGCTGTTTCCATAGCGTACGTAATAACAGGCCTTATTAAAGTTTTGTATATTTTTATTTTGTTTGCTTTGCTAATGTTTTTACTTTTCAACAGCATTTTATTTCTGCCAAATGCCTGGTAGTCTTTTTGTATTCTTTCTTTTATCCTATATTTATACGTTTGTCCTAATGATACTCCCAGGTAGTTGTAATCTTTTCAAATTTGTATTTTTGAGTTCTTAGGTGGTTCATGCTTTCTTCTATTTCACTCGCAATATTCATATAGTTCGTCTTTTATTCGTTGATTTCCAATCCATAATTCTTTGCTTGCTTCTCTAATTTATTAATTGCATTTACCAAATCTTTTTGTTTCTTCGCTATTATTGTTATATCGTCAGCGTACGCTACTATTTGCAAATCATCGGCAATAATATTTTTATTATGTAGTTTGAGTCTCCTTATGATACCTTCTAACGTTAAATTAGATAGGGTTGAAGAGATTGGCTGTCCTTGTTTCACTTCCTTATTTATATTTGTCTCTTCTGTTGTTATTCCTTGGAATTTTACTTTCATGCTTGTGCTAAATAATTGACATAGGCATCAGTAAATAGGCTATTTATTTACTACTACTTCTACTATATAAGGTACTGATTTCTAAAAATACATATAGCTACAGTGAAAAACGTAAGAACTAAAATCTATAAAATAAAACAAGAAAAAATCCCAATCCAGACGCTTCCGAATCCTACTTCTGAGATTCCAAAGATCAACACAATAATTCTTGACGAATCCAGTCCTTAAGAAAGAGACAATCCTCGGAATTCCTGAGATCCAGATCCAATTTCGTTTGAGATCAGGATGCCCAGATTCGACCGGAATAAAGGCCCTGTACACTTTCCTTTTCTCTGCCTTCTTTAGTAATTGCCAGTTTCAATATTCCATTGATTACCAATTTAGTTTTTACCTGGAACGATATGTATCCTTATTGAATGACACAGAAATGTGTCTAGTTAATTGGAGAATAAGAGTAACTTATAATTCTATTAGAAAATGATTTAAATACCCTGATATATAGCACAAGAATTAATTACCTTCCTTTTCTAAATTTGGCCAACCTTTTTCTTTTTTGTTTAATAAAAGAAATATCATATACATTTTATTTTATTTTCTTTATGAAATAATAATAGAAACTAAAATTAAATAAAAAAAAACTAAGTACCGAAATCAAAAGAGGAAATATAATCTTCTGAATTATATTTACGATGAGGTTTAGCTTATTTTTATTGAATTTGACTGAATTTATTCGTTTATAACCTAATTCATGTTTCGTGTTTATTTTTCTCTATAGTTCTCGTTATATTGAATGTCCGTGATAAAATATTTTTTATAGTCAAGACAGGTTTATTATTCCAATTCATTATCTGATGCTCGAAGTGAGAATAGGGTTCTGCTAATATTACTTTTGATGAGGAGACATTCAGACGTAAATACCGGATCATATTTAATTTGACATTGGACAAGGGCAACAATTTATTTCATAATTAACACGAACAACGTTACTAGACTCCACGAGCCTTCCCTCCTGAGGTAATAATTTAAATAAAAACAAGAGACTTACAATCCAAGATTTATTTTATTTTATTTATTTATTACATTCAACCAATCAATTTATATATTACCTTGGGCCAAAGTGAAATATTTGTTTATAAATTGAAATGTTAAGAACTAAGGTTTGTATCGTATTGTTAAAAATATGATAAGTAATATTAGTTACATAGAAATTTTATAAATACAATCCATACTAATATTTCTAAGAACGTTTCTGTTGAAATAAACACATAGAACATCTGCATAACAGATGATATACATACATGTACACTTCTCAAAGGAAAAATCAGGACACCAGGAATCGTGAATTTCAAAATTTCTTGGGTGTAAATGCAGCTTTCAGAGGATATATGCACTTATCAAAGCCATAAATCACTTTTTTGTGTGTATTATTGCGATCAAAGGTAAAGATTAAAAATCTAAACAGAAATATAAATGTGTATATAGAGAGAAAAAGGTTTATACATTAAATAAACACATTGGAATTTCGGTGGCGGTGTTTCCTTAGAAATACCGAATACGGAAATATTAATGCAAAAAAATACATAACAAATAAAAGGCCTCTTGAGTAGACGGCACCATTTAGAAATACACATATATGTATTTAATTTGTTTGATGTTATGTAGAGATATTTCTTTTTTTAAGAAAACATATGCGATGGATTTAAAATTATATTACCTATTACTACGATATTAGTTACTTAGTTTGATTTATGCTCGCGAGTATTGCTTTAGCAATAGACAATATCTTAATCAGCCTCCTGAGTTTTTGAACAATGTGATTTTCACATTGATTAATTACACTATTATTAATGTATTCATTATTGTTGTTGTTTAGTATTGTTAAATATTGTATTACTACAAAATATTTTTCTATATTTAAAAAAATTACCAAAAACAGTTTAAGATTATTTATAACATTTTTACAGCAATTAATTTCGCAAAGAAATTATTTATTTTATTAACCCTCCGTTTATTGTATTTTTAAGAAATATATCTTAACTATCGCCTGTGTAATCCAATGCCGTTCTATTTTATTGAAATATAGCTAACTCTTTTAGTCTGTAACACACCTTCAGGCAGTAGCAACGAAAAAGTATTAAATGTATCAAATTCAAAAATAAATATTTTAGCACTGAGATTGACGAACAATATGCTTTCTTACAATGTTTGTTATGTATTATAAAGCCAATAATATTTTAAATAATGTTAATAACCTGTCCTTTTGTAAAGAGACCCAGTGTTGCCATATCTCAAGAAAATAGATCAACGAGTCAGATTACACAGGCGATAGCTAAAATATTTCCTGAAAATACAATAAACGGAGGTCCATAAAATAAATAATTTCTTTGCGAACTTAATTGCTTTATTTAAGAATTTTATAGATAATCTTAAACCTGATATTGGTATTTGGTATTTTCTTATAGATAGAAGGAAACTTTATAGTAATACAATATTTAAGAATATTAAACAACAATAGTAATTAATACATCAATAATAGTGTAGTCAATAAATCTGTGAAAATCACATTATCCCAAGACTGAGGAGGCTGACTGACATATTGTCTATTGCTAAACTAATACTCGCGAGCATAAATCGAAGTAAGTAACTAATATCAAAGCAGCACTAACAAGTCACATAATACTAAATAATAAAATTCCATCACCACATGTTTTCTTAAAAAACAATTATCTCTACATAACATCAAACAAGTTAAATACATATATATTTCTAAATCAAGCCGTCTATTCAAGAGTTCTTTTTGTTGTTATGTATTTTTTTTCATTGGTATTTCTAAAGGAAACGCCGCCACCGAAACTCCGATTTGTTTATTCTATACATAAACCTTTTTCTCTCTATATATTTATCTTTCTGTTTAAATTTCTAGTCGATACCTTTGATCGGAGTAATATACATAATTAAGTGATTTATGGCTGTGATAAGTGAATACGTCCTCCGAAAGTTGCATTTACAATCAAGAAATTTTAAAATTCCGAATTGCTGGTGTCCCGATTTTTCCTGTGAAAAGTGTACATGTAATATTAACTTATCGGATATGATTAGATGGCTATCACTTTATTCCTTCTGTATATTACACGTGTAAGTATAAGTATGTAAATAGGATAGATATTTTGAAATCTATTTTCTCGAATATTTATGTAATAGCCAATTTTTTATATTTAGCGATTAAATTTTGTGAATTATGGCTTAATTGAAACAAAATATATTTAGAAACTACGTTTCGACAATTTATTGTCTTTTTCAATTTATTTAATTTAATTAGTTACATGAGAGGAGTTTGGAAGCTTGAAAAAGACAATAAATTTCGACAATTTACGTAGTTTCTAAATATATTTTGTTTCAATTAAGCCATAATTCCGCAAAAATTAATCGCTAAATTTTGAAATCTATTACATCGTAAACAATTTATTAGTCCATCATAATTTTCAAGACAATGATAATTTGTGTGTACGATCTTCTTACTTGATCGTTTCCATCTGAAAAATTAAATTAGAGGTGAAAAATCTTGTGATCATTATCAAAGTATCCACAATAGAGGAAGTAATTATCACTACAATGATATTGGCCTAGCTGCATAGTTTGCAAGTTTTTTTTTTATTTTTTAATAGGTAGGGAGCAAAATTTAATATCTTTATTTAGTTAACTTCTTTTGATGATTATAAAAGAAAATAAATATGTCTGTATTTAACCATGAAATAAGTAGCTTTCTTTTAAAGTATATCTCTCCGATTTTGCTACCACTAACTGTCCAATCTATTGTTCATAAAATCTACGGTAGACCAGAAATCTACAAAGAAAATCCATGTTGTCTTATTATTTTTGCATAATAATAAACAAACGTGTGAGAATTCTCTGCGTGTTACGTAGCCAAATTCACCCCCCCGCAAAAATGACTTCATATTTTTTAAAACGAATTTTTACTTTAACATAAGTACTTACACGATTTACCACAAATATTAAAATCCTTAATAAAAGAATTTATTTCCTTAATTCAAATATCTCATCCATTCTTTCGTTGCCTCTTTTATTTCTTAGCTCGAAAAAATTGTTTCTTGGAGAAAATATATTTTTCTTAAAACAAGCCTTATAACCAAGAATATTATCGATTATAACCAAGTAAAATATTTGTTTCTATACAAGAATAATTTCTTATTTCAAATATAGATATATTCGAAAGAAGTAAAACTTTTTGAAGAAATATATTTACTTAACTGAAGAAATCCTTTTTATGTGTGTACTTGCAAAAGGTCACAGAGTGTAAACTATAAGGCACAGTGCACACCGGAGGGATACGACCGCAATACGACAAGTGGCACAACCAGGAACACGACAATGACATTAAATTTGCAAGGTATATGTCGTGTACAGCTCGACAAATCCCTCGTGACAGTTGCGCAGTGACAAAAAGGGCGGATCTGAAGCATATATACTGTATACCGGCCATCGTATACGCTTCCTACTCCAGTACAATGTACGCACAATGACTCACTACTGTCACGAGATATGTGTTGGACTGTAGCTGGTTGTGTCGCTGGTCGTGTTGCGTGTCGTATCCCTCTGGCATCCATTTGTCTAAAAATACCTACAATGCACGTTTAATAAATAAATAAATCAAATATAAACCTTTAGTTCTTCGTCTTGTGTACCAAACTGTTCGTAGTATATGCACTTTTTTGACGATATACTGGTAGAAGAATGGTCATTCTTCTTATTAAAAAAGTATATAAAATATATACAAGTTTTTAGTTATTTTTTTTTTTTTAGCTATTACTATTAGCAATTCTCTAAATTTGTTATACAACATAGTTTTCTACGTGAAAGCGCTTTTTTTTGAGTAGTAAAAAAAGAAATATTATTAAAAAAAGCATTCTAGCTTTTTGCAAAGATAGGTGCGTCATCTTGGGACCATGTAGTCTGTTGCAAATATGTTAAGAAAGTTTTTTGACATAAATACAAATTAGTAAATATATAATATAAAAATTAAAAAATCGCCCATACTTTGGAGTGTGTTGTACCTCTAAATCGGGCATTTCGGCAATAAAAAATATGTAGCGCTTCTACCATAGTATCCTTTCAGTCTGTAAAGCTTTATAACAATCGGAATTTGACAGCTCGAGACACCATATACCTACGTTCCGTTTGTAGTAAAATTTTAGTTTCATTCCTCTTATTTTATATTGTCTTTTCTTCTTTACTTATTTTTCAGTTATTGAGTATATATTTTAAGGAAGCTAGTATCAATTTAGTAAGTGCTTTTCAAATTTGCCTTGATTTCAGTTCGATGTCCCTTGGGAGGTGTTCACGAATAAAATTCAAGCTTTTATGGAAATCTTTAGGCATCAGCAAACACGCTTTTGTGATATTCCATCACGTTCTAAATCCATCAAATACATGCTCGCAGACGAAAATATGTACTCTTGAACAAAAACGATTTTCGAGTGGTTAGTGAAGTGTGTAAATGTTTCTGTCGCTTGGCTACACCCATATATGAGCGAAAAGGAGACATTTTCCGGAAAAGTGTTGCGGAAATGAGACAAACAGACATACTTTTGTTTGTCGAATACCATCTTACAAACGCTATTTAGTTACAGATACGGAAATCCCTGTTTGCTGTGTATTTTCCAGGTCTTTTAATTCTTGAAATTGTTTCTGCCTTCGAATGAAATACAATAGGAGCTACGGATCATTGGGTTTAATTTTTACTCTGTGCAGAATTTTGTTTCGTTCCTAAAAGTGGAGCTTACATGTATGTATATCTGTAGGTGATTGCACATTTAACCTACATTGTTTAGTGTTTTAACGAAAATTGTATCTATCTAGGTAACAGGTATCCGATAACAAAATTTAGCACGCATTCGTGGTTGTTCCATTGATCATTTGTCTGTGAATTATTCATTCCTTGTCTCTCTTATTTTTCGTCTTTTCTAACGGTGACGTATATTACATAGCCGGGAAACTTATTGACGCGCATTCGTTTCTTCTCAAACTTATTTCAAATACCAAAACATCAAATAGTTGAAACACATTCCCGCTGGTATTTGTACCGTCTGAAAACTTTATCCACAACACCCACGTAGATGAAACTAGTTCAGCTAATATAACGCATACTTTGAATTGGTATGCAGGAATTATAACCCGGAATAGACGTTCCATCGAATATTGAATTTGCTCTCTCCTTTTCCGTAAACTTTGTGCGTCAAACAAATCAATTCTATATTGGAAATGATTGAATATCAGTTGCAGATAAGCATTTAGTCTCGTTTGCCTGAGATGCGATAATGAAACTTTTATTATATTATTTTGAGGTGGCAACTAAATTATATTTTGAGAATAGATCTATTTCGATTCATAATGGTTTCTAACAACAATTGACTCTTCTTTAGCTACGGATGCTTTTTCACATGTGAAAGACTATGTTTATCGGAAAAATTACAATTTTCGAAAGTTTGTAGGTGTTTATTGACAACAATTGAACTTCTCACATCATAACTAACAGGAAATACCAATAAACTTCGGTCTCACAAATTCTTTAATCTTCAAAAAACACAATGTACATTTCGTTAGCTAAGCTAACATCTTCAGGTGTACATACAAGTGTACTGTCAAATACTAAATGCGTAAATATAGTAAGTATATCCTAGGCTACAAAAAATTAATCATCAGGACTAGTATATTCAATAAATTCTAAATATTTGTAATTAAGGAGTGTTAAATCAGTATTGAGCAAGCTATTAATATGTTTTTTCATATAAATAGCTTCCTACATATTAAGATTCTTACAATTTAAAGACTTAATTAATTCTAAATCATCAAGTGAAAAAGTATGTCCTGTATTAACAAAATGATACGCCAAAGCGGATTTATCAGCATTGTGATTCTTAATATGATATAAATGCTCTTTAAATCTAATCTCCGCATTCCTTTTTGTTTGGCCTATATATACTTTATTACAAACACCGCATTTGATCTTATAAATCCCAGAACATTTTTTAAAATCAATAATTTCAATATTAAATTTTAATTTATTTCTTAAAGTATTAGAATTTTGAAAAACCGGACTAAGAGTGTATTTTTACACAAGTTTAATATCTGGTTAACCCATAATTTATTAAAGTTAAATCTGCAAAACTTTTTCTCCACTATTTTCACTGGAATAAGTGTAGTTATATTTCTTAATAACCTTTTATTTTCTAACTTATTTTTAATTTTATCTATCACACTTTTCTTGTAACCATTAATTTCTGCTATATGATATATATATATATATTCTAATTCTTTTTTAAAATTATCTTCCGAAAGCGGTATGTTCAATAATCTGGTTATTAAGAAAAAATGTTGTGTATTTTTTTATAGCTTGTATAATAAGTTGTGTATATAATTGTTTGTGTGTGTGGCTTTTCTATGTATATCAAAGTGGAATGTATTGTCTTTAATCATAAGTAATAAATCAAGAAATGGAAACTGTGTTGATCCTCAATTTCAAACGTAAATTTTATTGACGGATACTGATTATTAATGAAATTAAGGAAAAATCTATATCAAAATCAAATGGTATTACAGCAAGAATATCATCTACATATCTAATCCACAATTTAGGGAAAGAAGGAAATTTACTTATAATATCTTTTTCAAAATAATTTAGGAAGAGGTTTGCTAAAAAAAGGAGAGAGTTTGTTTATAAAACTTATTATTGAATCTAAAGATATTTTGTTCTATACACAGTTTCGTTAATTTAATGTATTCAAGAATTTTATCAAAAGCAACGTTGTTAAAAATTAAGAAAGATTAAAGATTTTGCAAGTTATGTCAATAGGAACATTTGGAAACAGAGATGTTACATCAAAAGATATTAATTTATCTCCAGAGGAAATTTGAAAATTGTAGAGTTTATCTATAAGTTCTTTTTGTTTTTTATGGAAAAATCTATTTCAAATTTAAATTGGCTAAACTCTTGTACTAACCATTTAGAAATTGCATAAGTGGGAGAGTCAATATTAGAAACAATAAGTCTATATGAATTGCCTGGTTTATGAACTTTAGGTAAACAGTACATATGTGGTATCTTAGGATTATTAATTTTAAGTTTAAAACTTAACCCCTTATCTATAAGATTACTACATTCTTTTAATACTTTAGTAACTTCTCTCACATATCTACCTAAAGGATCTTTGGCTATTGTTTCATAAGGACCACTTTCTAACATGTCATCAACATTTCTTATATAAGTGTTCATATCAAGGATCACTATTGCATTACCCTTATCCGCTTTGCATATATGCATTCTTTATTTTTAAAAACTGTTGTAATGGTTATATGTATCTTTACTTTTCTTAACTTTCTTACTAATAGTTATTTTCTCAAGAACACGAGTCGCATCTGTTTGAAACGCAGCCTTATTTTCTTCAGGTGTGTAATTCGAGGCAGAATCAAAGTCATTTATAAGATCTTCTAATTGGATTTCTTTAGGTTCGATTGCAAACTTAAGTCCCATATTCAATAGTTGGAATTCTTCATTTGTAAATTGTATTTTGGTCCTATTAAATAACATTGACCTCTGTGTTCACATAGGCAGAAGATGTTTTATGAAGCAGCAATGAAAGTTTCTTGTTATATGATGATATCTTGTGTTTCAATTTGGCGTTTATGGCTCGTTGTCTCTTCTCATCAAAAATATCCCATTCCAAGTGATTTAGTGTTTTGCTGATCTTCAAATGTAGTTCATAAGTTGACAACTTTAATTGTTTCAATTTGGCATAATGTTTATTGATTTCAAACGTCAACCACCTTCCTTTCATACGTTCTTGAATACTTAACGGGATGGCACTGCTTAATTTCACATTCATAAACTTCGGAAACACGTTGTTTTTTCTACACGTTTTTAGAAATTTAATGTCCAAATGTAATGTTCTGATTTTTGTAGATAGACGAATAAATAAATAAATTTCTCACATCATACTACTCAATGAATTTTGATCAAAAAAATATACAGCCATGAACGTTTGTAAACTGATGTTCGGTAAAAAAATATTTTTGTTGCAAATTATTATTAAAATATCTAACTCTCACTTCACAAAAGCTCATTAATTAAGTGTGTTATGATTTACTAATCATAGCAGTATAGTTCTTTCGAAACACCCAAAACAAAACAGAAAGATCGTCTAAAATTGAAGTGTTAAAAAGTGTGTAATATATGGTGGTGGTTTTGATTTTTTTTTCCGGTACGAATTTGTTTTTTGCGGTTTGTTTGGTGGAAAGTCGCCTTAAGGTTTACACCTTTTTGTGGAAGGATTGGACCCACAATTCCTGGGCTAAAATTCGATTTTAGAATAAACATCTTGTTTAAGTGAAATGCCATTATCCAAAGATGAACACAAACAAATTACATATAAATTAGCATCATACATAGAGAGGCTTACCACGCAGGAAATACCATCGTTTGTTTATCAGATTTTACGATTTTGCCAGTATCAACATAGCAAATTAATATTCCATAAGCTGCAACAATATTTTGGTTTAAAAGTATATAATAATGCTTTCACAGCTGGCGACAATAGTTCTGAGAGTGTCATAAGTATGAATATCTTAACAAGATGGATTTGTATAAGGTATATTATATTTTCTTAAGGTCAAGCCATAAGCGAGGATGTTATTCAAGCAGACATCAGCACTTTTGGGTTATGAAAGCATTAAAGACTACCTGGGTTCTTTAAAAAATCTTACGAAACCCCCTGAATTAATTTTACACCCATTCCAGTTAACAGTTCTTCTAACTATCTCCAATGTTGCATTCTTCTTCATTGGTTGAGGACATTAGTTTCCAACACTTTGAATTTGCAAGACAAATCATGAAAATTCTTCAAAATAGGTAATAAAATACCTAAACTACTAGCTAAAAGTTAGGGATATTAATTTAAATTTCATTTAAATAGAACATTTTGAATAACAATGCAATGTTGATTTTGAGATCAAATTGAAATTAAGAAACCGAATATGCATTTTTATTCGCAAAAAAATATATATTTTTATCATCAAAATAATGCATATACTGTCTAGTATTCAGCATGATGCTTGTAAGGGATTCACTACCTATTGAAATTGTGTGTTTATTTTAAATTTGTTGCATAAAAATCGAGAAATTTTTGACGTAAAATAGATGTGTTGATTTTAGTTTATTTTAGAATATTATATTGCAAAATGATAGATAATTACTTTCTCACAATATCCCTTACTTTTAGCAAGTAGTTTATTTGAATTTACTTCTCTTATTTCATGTTTATTTTCAGTTTAAATGATAGAGATTTGGTCATTCAGGGTGTTGTTAATCTTGGTTTTGTGCTGTTAGGTGTTGGGGCACTTATGGGTAGGGAATTATTAATGACAAAGAGACAGTAATCTGGCAAAGTTACTATGTACTTTGTCTCAAACTAATGGTGTGATGGTTGATACGTGTGTTTGCAAGAGCTTAAGAATTAGTGCTAAAGAGTTGTTTATATTTGCAACTAAAGAAACTACAAGGTAGAGTTTCCCAATAAAAACTGAAGAACTTCATTAAGAACTGAAAAATGAATTTGGTTTAATTTCGCCGGCGAGCGAAAACAATAAATATGCGGATGAAGTATGAGGCATCATGTACTGAAACCAAAACAGGAGAGAATTTGTAAAGATGATTGTTGAAGACCTGAAATCTTTATGACAAGAATTAGAATTACATACTTTAAAAATGCACCTTACAAGAAACTTTACTATTACTGAACACATGTTTGAACTAGCGGTGGGCGATTTAAATATTTTTAGTGATTCGAATCCTTATGAGTCCTAAAATTAACGAAAGACCATAAAGGATTGAACAAGATACGCAGAGTTACATATAATACATATATAAATTATGCTACTTGCCAACAAATAATTCAATGCAAGGCGTTGCTTACCTAAAGCCGCCAATTACCTTTGTAGATATGCCTACACTGTTGAAAATTTTAACACTTTTTTGACCAATTTAATAGTCAGGAGAGGTCCACACTCTTTTCGTGTTATTTTGTCGAGAACTATAGAAGTTTAAATTTGACGAGCAAAGATAGTCAAGTATTGTCTATTGCTAAGGGGTTATTTTGTCCAACTGACAGGTGGAATTATAAAATACTTCTAGTCACATTTTATTTGATCTAGACTAGACAAATTTACTAGCTGTTTAACTAAATGAATGCGACCTATTGGGTGTTTTAACACCATTTTCTACACACAACGTCTTTTTAATATGCAACTCCTATTTCTTAGTGCTATAATATTCTCTCTTTAAGACGTTTTCTCAATTATAAATATGCAAAACCACTCATTCACAAGTCTTGGTTTCAACTAAACGTACCAATTTTAAAATATTTTTTTGAGAACCATTATAAAATTAAGTGAATGTTTATGCTATTTGATTCAAGTCTAAACTAATTGCGTAAATAGATGTTCCCAATACATCTTTAAGATGTTGAAATATTTTTATGCCCACTGGAATTAACGTTTAATAACACGAGGTTACACTTTGCAAGTCAGTCACATTTGGTGGTTTGTTTGGATATGTTAATACGGAGAATCAAACACGAAAACAGATACACGTGCAATGCAGGTGGTGCGTATAATGCAATACTGTATTAGAATAGGTGGGGGTTTCTATATTTCTATCCGAGGGAAAAATTCTGATTGGTTGACGCTTCTGAATGTCTAGAAAAATAGTCAATTCTCATATCTGAACAAAGAATTCACACGAAATTCTAGTCATTTCTGTTCTATTAAATACGCGTAGTCAACTCGTCTGGCAAAGTTTGGAAAAATCAACACTAAAATATTTGATTAGCGCAAAATTAACGTCAACACCGTAATATTTTCAACAGTGTAACAAATGCTTATTAGCCATTATTGTTTAATTATTAGAAGCAGCAGAAAATTTATTTGAGAATCCCTTAGGCTCCTGTTTAGAAGCTTCTTTTCATTTGTTGTTAATGCTTGCATTATTAGTTGATGCTTTATGAACAAATGAAAAGAATTTACTAATAGTATACATATATTAGTATATATAAGCTGATACGAATCTGTACCGTATACGAATCATATATGGGAATCGAATATACTGATAAATCATACGAATCCGACCCACCTTTAGTTTGAACCGCAAAGCTGTCATCATCAGCAGTAACATTGAAGTACATAACTGCAATGTTCTTATTTGTACTTGTAAATAAGAAGGATCCAAAGTCCTAAATCTGCGTTCATTAAACCTTTGTACATTTTCTGCCTTATTGTGTACTTTCTGCCAATAAATACATATACCATTATTATTAGAAAGTTTTCTTTGTAAATTTGCATGCTTTTGGTTTACCCAATGTATACTTGATCACAATCTTTAAGCGATATTTAGTAAATTTCTGGAATTTCTAAGTTATAGCCTTTTCAAACTAGCAGAAGACCAATGTGACACTTGCGTCGTATATGACGTTGAATTTATGTCAATTATGTTTGCATTAAAATGACTCCAGATGTGTAGAATGTTAGTGAGATTTATGTTTTTTTTTTGTTGTGGGAGCCATCTGACATAGAATCTCCGGAAAAATAATTTCGTTCATACAAGTTCGTATTTGTGTTGTATGAACGAGTTATGTATAATTCTTAATTTAACTTTTTAAGACTAAATTTAGTACTAAGTTAGTACTAATACTTTCTGTCTGAACCAACCATTAGAAACAAATATATATTATTAAAGCGTCATCTATAGTTTTACAACGTAATTACTTGCGAGATTATAGTTCAGTCATATTCTGGCGGATGGGGCTAAAAGAAATGGTGAGGTATTGTATAAAATAAGAATAAACTCTCATTGTTGGTAAATTTAAATAAACCAAATCATTTCTTCTTCTATTTCGCACATATAATGACCATTTTGCGTAACTATTTTATCGAAAAGCATGTCAGAAATGTTCACATTTTGCAATCAAATGTGGTGATTTTTTATCCGAGGTTGGTAATGCAGTGTGTGTTTTGACATCTCAGTAATGGATTATTATTTGAAATATTCATATTTTTAATTTTTATACATTGAGGGGTATTAAATAAACGTAAATTTACTTTTAGATTTTGCAATGGCGGACAGGACACATGAAAATATTTAAATTCTCTGCATGGATAAAAAAATCGGTTTTAAATAATAAATAAAAGTAAATCAAATCGAAATAGAAAAAATAATAATATAAAAATCACGTTTTACCATGAGTACACTGTTGTAGTACTCGTATTACAATAATGTCATTGCAACACTAGTACTAGTATACAATTATTTTGTAAAATTCCCTTAGGAAAATTATACTAAAATAGGCAATAGCTAAAGCGCATATTTTTAAAATTAAGCTTTATTTTATTTATCATTTAAATCAATAGTTAAAGCATTATTTTTATTTAAAAAATTTCACAAACATAAAAATCCTTTTTTTAATATTGTAATGTTTATTTATTATATTAGAAAAAGATGATGAAATATCAAATATAAGCAGGAACATGTGCATGAAGTAATTATAAAATCAGTTATCTATTGTACCATGTTGAACTATTTGGTGACTATATAGTATTAGAGCATAATTCCCACAACACCAGATTCTTCTGCAATAGATAGTGCTTGGTGTTGCAGATGTAGATGTTATCATTACTTCAGTAACCAGTCCGTGTAATGTTTCGTTTTTGATTTCCAGGTTTCCAAATGTACAACGTTATAAATGTTGCAATGCAAATCTATTACTTGTGTCAACACATACTGTACATCTACAATTCGGTATCCTGGTAAATTATTTTCATTACTCTCAACCTCTATTTCTACTTCCAACTGGTGGTCCATAATACTAAAGATAACAAGTTTAATTTCAGTATTACAATGATTTACCTACCATCACTTATAATATTATTTATGATATTCTTCATCTGTACCCCAAGTAGCGGAAGCAGGCTGCACAGTGTAAAACTAGTGCAGGATACTTCGTATCACTTGTATATAGAATTTACGCGCTTCTTACTTTATTTTCTGTCGTTAATTTCAATGAACACAAAAAAAAGAGCTTGTCTCAAAAAAGAATATAAAATATTTGTTTTGTATAAGAAGAACATAAATATTTATTTGTATAGGTCTTTTATTGTATTTACACCAAAAATAGGGTCCTTTCTCAAAGGAGAAAATAAAATAAATTCAGATCCACAAAACACGGTAAAAAATCAGATAATTATAACGAAAATCTGCAAAACTATTAAATACTATTGCACATCGCATCAACATATGTATATATGACAGATGACAGATATTGTGCAGATATATAGAAAAATTGGGATGTCACGTGATACCACGGAGAACAACATAGAACATGTTGCGCTATCTAATAAGTATTTTCTTATTAAAATTATAGGCTTTTGCGTTTTAGTTCATGTTACGAAAGTTGGTAGCCTTAATTACAAATAACTATGCCAGTGCTACCTCCACTCCTAAAGGCTAACGGGTTACTCTGTGGTATGACTGGAGTATGATTAGAGATATTTCATAATGCGTGTTTGTATAGTGTTCCATTAAAAAATTAATTGTACTTCGGCACATTTCATAAAACACCCAGTATAACTGGAGTATATTTTCCAAAGGTGCACAAATAACATTATTTACATCCCAACTTATTCAATTGTTTTATAGCACACGGTCGCACTTTTCTTATAAAGTCTGTTCACATTTCGATGCTCATTGTTGTTATCTACCTCACTTATCAGAAGATAAAGCAACTCTTGTTTTGCAGAATTCAATAATCGCAAGAAATAACGTTACTGAACTTTAAGATATTTTGAAAAAGCCAAAATTTGTCGATTTTAATTTTTCTTAATAATTCGATAATCCTTAATGTGAGAGTTTTTAAAGTTCTTGAGACACTTTTGTAAGGTGTTTTTTTGTAGTGCATAAAAGAATCCCGGACTATCATTTCTTTTTAAGTTATTAGCGGTATCGTTTGTTTGTTAGTCCCCAAAAAGAGCTTTTGTACCATGTATAACATAGTTGAAAATTTTTATTCATGCAATCGTGAGTATTGTAATGCAAGCACACTATATAAACACATGTCACGTATTCTATTCTATTAGGTATAATACTATAGTAAAAGAAGGAACTTTAGTTTCATCTTGTGAGAGAAATACCAAGAATTCGATAACATTTTCCTAGATACTAAACAGAAAAATTTAATCCATCAACAGTCATTATTTTCCTGAAAACATCCCTTCTTTTAACGAATGATCAAACAGGATGTTCTACTTAAATGAACGTTTCTTTTTGTTACACCATTTAATTAACTTAATGTGCCTTTCGAATAAAGGAAGGGTGATCCGGAATATAGCCGGAATAGTCGGCACAGCGATAAACAATATAACTGGTAGGTGTATATCCGCAGGAAGCTTGTTAATAAAACGGGTTACCTTTTAGTGCAAAACCATTTGTCTGCGCTTTCTCGCAGAAAATAATGATGTGATACATCTTCCAATGGGGTGAAATGAAAGTAGGTTAATGAGATCTAATGTATCTCTATAACTTTTATTGGTTTTTATTTCGGATTCAGATTTATTAGTTGATTACAATTAAATTTAGTGTGCATATTATAAATATTGCAGGCAATACATAGACGCTATAAGCACTGTTGGATGCTTGTTATGTAAAATTAGAAATCGTTAGACGATAAAATGAAGTGTCATCCACCAACATATTGTTGGCAAGATTCCATCAGTGAAGCTACTTACGAAAAGGCTATCGATGTGATCATTTTAATAACAATTCACTTTATTGGCTCATTGGCTCATATGTAGATACAAATACATATATCGTATGATGTATATACCTAAACCAAAAAGACTAAAATCACCTAATGGTGTTATTAACCAAAAATTTATTTTCGATGAGGACTAATAAGGCTTTTTAAAGAACTATGTCCTGAAAAAAAAAATGTTACAAGCGCACTGTCTGTTTCATTAATTAGTTTTTATTTTCAAATTTTAAAAAACAGCACCAATCGTGCAAAGATTGCAAGCTTTGACAGGTTCCTTTTTACTGATTTATCTGATTTATTATTTTTTTTTGCTTTTTTTTTCACAATATTCTCTCAGATCATTCTTATATGGTGAATCAGTCAGAACAATTGTTTTTCCTTGTGTGTGAGAATTTCTCCTTAGTGGTCTGATTGCCCGTGACATTTGAACTATCGTTTCTGGTGATTTGTGAAATGCAGATGGGCCGGGTATAGGAGATCCACATTTATTTATTCGTTCATCTTTACTAATTTTTATGATTTGTTCTAGAAGTGACAGCAGTTGTTGTTCATCTCCTTGGCGTTCTACAGATACCTAATTACAAGTTATATTAACTTCGTCCAATGCAACATCATCGGTTTTAATAATGTCAGCTAACGTGGTATCTCGTTCTGTAGTCAGCTTCTTCAAAAATAATTGAATCAGTTGGAAAAGTTTCAGTTTTTCTAAATTGCCGTAGCAGCTATCTCATATGCTAATTATGCTAACTTACTAATTTGGTATTGAGTTTACACACGACTTGGATTATAACGCAGCCATGTTATTTGTTCCTGTACATAGATAGTAGGTATACACTTAAAGGCACCGTGATACTGACATCCAGAGGTCGAAGGCCGTGCGTGCAATGTGGTGAAAGATTAATCATTATTATGCCAATAGCAAAGGCAATTCCCCTAGATTTTTTTGGTTGTGTGGTGTCATTTAGCAGCAATAATACTGGATCTTCCACAGTAGATTTGAAATGTCTCAACTACTACACACATAATATATCTGATTGTATCCAGCCAGAGCGATGGCATACAACTGACGTCCCTAAAGGAAGACCGTCTAGTAATTCTGCCTTCATCCTGACATGTGGAAATATCAATAAGGGTAGAACACAGTGGCCTGATGCAGAGAAACACAAAGCAGCAGTAGCAGTTTCTCTTTTCTCTCTCGAGGAGGTTAATGTATCAATCTGTTTTCGGGTACACCTTCTCTGAGCAATAATTTTTGAGTGACTTTTTGGTACAGCAGTGATAGCCGTTTCGTCTACATTTTAAAGATGTGGCTGAATTTTATATTTATCGATGCAGGTCATAAGATTTTCAAAAAGATTAGAAGCAGCAACTTTATTAAAACCCATGGTCCGGGCAGCAGAAGTTCCTTTTTAACTTCTCAAATCAAATATTTATGTCTTCCAATAAACCTTTTTAGCCAGTCTAAACCGGCATATTATTGGTAAAGTCGTGTTTAGTGGGGAACAGGATGAAACACCCATCCATCTCCTCTCAAACTGCGTAGCACTGTGCAACTCGAGGGCATTTCACCTGGGAGCATGTAAATCGAAGAGGGAGACTTACTAGACTGGGCCTTCTGACATCCTACACTTTCTAAAAGGAATAGGACTGGAAGGCCAGCTGTAAAGCAGCAAGAATAGGGGACACAATAGATCTTTTAGGTCGCAGTGTAACACCACCCTTTTACTTACATATGTACATACAAAGTCGTGTTTAATGTTATTCTGTTAAGCTAATTGAAAAGCTAGAAGCCTGAAGTCTTCTGTCGTAAGCGCAAATACTCTACTATCAATTAATTTAACATATATTGTAGAGTTCTGAGTCCTGAGTGTCCCTAAAGGTTTTTTTTTTATTTCTGATACCTAAAGAATATTTGTTTCATAAGTGTGTACTACTACTAGTACTAATAACAAAATCAACCTTTCGAAACTGCTTTGTTTATGAGTTATAGTTCTTGTTTCTCCACTTATTTACTCTACCCTCAAGGTCCTACATTAAAAAGTTAACCTTGATTTCTTTCGTTCAGGTAAATTCCAAGAAGAATGCGACACCAACGTAGAAAACATGTTAACAAGCCTCCTATCTCCCGATGAACCTCAAACTATGCAACTACAAGCTCTTAGAAACGAGTTAATTCGTAGGATAAAAGACGCCAAACAAAGAGAAGAGTTGGAGAACGAATTGATCGATTACAAACGTTCCTTAAGTTCCTTGGCTCGTTGGAATAATTTGCCAGGCAAACGGAATTTAGAATCACTGGCTAGGGCCGGATACATCCGCACTTTACCTACAACCACCGATCCGGAAAACGAAACAAAATTGCCTAGGCATCAGGAGCGTACGAAACACTCAATCTCCTGATGACGGGCGCGCGTCTTACATGGATATCTCAATGTACAAAAGAAATATTGCCGCTTTGGCGAGAGAAGGAATGAAAATTAACGGAAAGAGAAACGCCGCAGCTTTGTTGAGGCAGGATGATTACTTGAATAGTATCAGAGAAAATGGAGGTGACGGGCACACTGAGAAATCTAAAGAAACTGATGAGGAGAAGAGGAACATTGCTTCTATCAAGGCCCAATACAAGCCCAAATTTAAGAGATCGACAGAAAACAGCAGAACCAAACGCGAAACTGATTATTACGACCTAGCCAATGAAGAGTATCCGTCACCAATGTATCAAAATCTTTTTGATTACGAGGAGGAAAGAACACTGACGATGAGTATTTCAAAAGGGCAAGAAGATTCTTAGGTATGTGATTTTTAAAATTTTATTTATAAGATATTGAAGGTGGGATTACCTGAAAACTTTAACTTACCGTTTGCTGAATCTTAATCTATAGCCTTATTTAATAAATGCATAGCTTCATAATGTTAAGAAAATACAATAGCGAATCATCAACAGTAACAAAAATTATTATTAGGCTAAATTGTTTTGAAATTGATTTTAGTATTCGTATTTCTCTTAATATAAATTCTAGTTTTTATTATATTATTTATGCAAAAGTGGTGGGTGCACACAAGATATAGGGCTCCTAAAAAATGTTGAAAACAATAACGTTTTTTTTTTGTTTGTTAGAAGGAGTATGAGTTTGATCTTTTAGGTATAAATGCACCTAATCAACATATATACAAATGAATTAAATATAAGAAGTAGTTTTCGAGAAAACAATCTTCTTTAAAAATTAAATGAAGTCTTTTCGCCAAAACTTTCAGGGTTAATAATTTGGAGAAATATAATAGCTTTCCAGTGTAACTTATAGGGCAAACACGATTGAAATTATGCTAAAAGCATTTCTTACTATACTTACACGGCTACGGCCTTTAACGTAAGAATTTCTGCCCTATTGAATGTTTTCTCTGTGAGGCTTTTATTTAATTAGGTTACTTATTATGCAACTTTCTCCCTAGCAATTCTATTACTCTGCGCTCTGTGACCAACAATCTGGGAGTGGAAACTTAATGTCCTATTTGTCGACAAGGTTGCGCACCACCAATTTTAGCATACCGAACTGCAACTTATGTGGCAGTATGTTGAAAAATCGTGTTATTGTATCACAGTAGAAGGTACGAGCCTGCGAATAAGCTTCGATAAAGTAAACAACCATGAATTAGTACGTTCATAAACTATTCTTCAGAGTTGAGGAAAAACTTCACTCCATCTATACAAAAAATTGACTTGGTTGTTGCGCTATAATGGCTTTACTACAGTAAATTGTTCTGATAACATAACAATTTATTGGTTCATAAATAGATACAAAGTATAAATATATGCATATGGGTCAAGAAGATTAAATCAATATTCTTCCTTTAGGTTTAACTCATCTAAATTTTCATAATTTTATTTGATGCTCTCAATTCTGGTCCTCCTTTCTTCTAAACACAGTTCCCCTTCTAATCGTGCAATAAATAGGAGTGGTATCATATACATAACACAGATATCAAGTGAATCATAATGAAATAAAACATAATGAAATATGCGTGAGTGGAAACAAGTAGTTTTGTAGTACTCCTGACTGTGACCTTATTTTCTGTTTTTCGTTCAATCTTTTTTCCAAAATCCCTATCTGTGCTAATTTGATAGGTACAGTGGTACAAAGCTAAACCTGGACGTGTTGTTTACAAAAGATATTTCGCCCGTACGCACAAATGCGGCTTTTAAGGCCGGGATATCACTCTATAGATTCCTACAGTCGGTAACGATTTTTTTTTCCTATATTAATTAGGAATAGTATAACAAAATTAAAAGAAATTAAGGAGTAAAAATGTTAATGTTTTAATTGATAATCGACTGATGTTTTTCTTTTAACGTTTTTGTTTATGGATAAAAGAGATTTTTTATGATGAAAATCGAAAACCATCACTCGAACCGGAAATTTTTATAGGTCGTTTTAAGGAAAAAGAAAGTTTATTATCAAATAATTTTTAAAGTTTAAGATAAATTGTACTAGCCAACTTATGCACACATTAAACTCATGCTAACTGAAATGGAATGAATGAAAACAATGTTATAATAATAGTAATAGAAGTAAATGTGTAACATGCGAAAAGATATCTGGTTTTCCACGACGATTGAAATCGATATATACACAAAAAAAACACACACATACACACACACTAATCAATTTTTTATTAAAGTGACAACATTGACAATTTTTTTTCATTTCGAATACACTAATAGGCCAAACATCTGTATAAACAGGCCCACACAATACAACATAATACAATTTAGAGAAAAAATAATTGCAGTGACTAAACTAACAATTACACTCATAAATCAACTTAGCTCGTTTGAATTCTGCGCCTGTTTTACCTAAATTTTGGTTACTCTTATAACGTTTTCGATAATTGCTTCTAATCCCAACTGCGATCACTCCAAAAAGACTATATTTTCAAATAGAATATCATTGTCACCAGATGATAGAATTTCTTGCACCGCCAAACACTCTGCTTCCATATTTACTTTGGTATGATTTAGGTTATGTTTTACCAATAATTCGACGCTGATTTGTCTCACGAATCAGATCAATGTGGAGCACTCTCAGCGTGCTTTTTAACAGAGCCATCAGACATAATCGAACACGCTAATCGTGGTAGAAGCAAGGCCACTAGACAAATCGAACACAGAATTTATAGCCCGAGTGCTCCAAGAGCGCTCTAAAGTGGTAAATCCAAAGCTCGGTTTGATCAACCTGGAATAAAGGAAGCATAGCATCGCTCTAGAGTTTAAACCAGTATAAGCTATATTTATAAGTTACAGATATCTAGAGAATAATCATTCGTCGGCTTATTCTACGTTTGCAAAACTGGCCTTTAGTAACTTTCCCTTCCACATTGCTACTATCCAGTTAAATCTGCCAAAAATTCTTCGTAGATAACCTAGAAATAGAATTTTTCTAAGAGAGTGCTTTCTTTTCATTTATTCAAAAAAATGTATAGGCTTTTTAGACTCAAGGAGACATCCTCTTTCTGATACGTATAAATCACAATTTGGAATATTTCGAAACTGCAGCCTCCACTAAAACTCAACACTAATAATTACTATAACCTCTGCTATAAGTTTCGACGGATAAATATCTTATAATCACTCATGTACATAAAAAAATAAGAAATAAACTTAAATAGATATAAACAATAAAACAAATGGCATATACAATAAGAACGTCCGGAAAAAATGAACTTAACAAGGAGAACAAAACCGAATTATGTTGTATATTCCTATAGAATTCAGATTTTCAGAATGAGTCAGCACTTGGTGCGACTTCCCTCATCGCCAGCTACGAAGATGGTCGTATCACAGTCGTATGGATAAATCTTATGTTAAAATGAGACGGATTTACGTGATATTTACGCGTGGTTAGGCAACCAAAAATACTAGCTCGACAGGGATTTATATATATTACGAAAATAATTAGCGTTGAATATAAAACAAAAGAAAAAAAATGTGTTTTATAATTATTTGACCGAATAAATATAAATGCAACAAATATATAAAAATTATCTACAAACAAATTTTAATTCTTGTATTGTTAAACCTATTCGGCCGTAAGAAGTTGTTGAAGGTACAAACAGGAAACCTGCAAACGGTAATAATTACTATTATATTTAAATAGTAATAAACAAAATGGCTACCTGTGACTAATCAGCATCTCGAAAATAACATTACGAACATTACTGTTGAAATATTTCTTTAATATTTAATTTTCACATAATTCCGCTCATGCAGCGTCATCTATTATTGAATAGTAGAAAGCTCTCTGCACCTAACTTCACTTGTTATGAGATTTTTTATGTGAAAACTCAACCTTAAAGGAAAAAGCCGACAGTTTAAGCAAACACAGAAAAACATTCAATTCATAATATAGAAAGAACTAAAAACACATCAAAGGCGTACACATAAACATTGGTCTTTGATATCGTACCGACCCTACGTATTTTTTTTAATCATATTTTGAAATTTTCAAATTGCGGTAGCTATAATATAGTATAGGGATAATAGACGATTTATTTTCATTACTTACGCTGCGGCAGCTGGTGCTTACGTTTTACAAAGGCCATTACAATGATCTAATTTCTTCGTATAAGTTGGTAACATTTTAGTATTTCGGATGATAGACACCAGCCGCCACTGCTTAAAAGTGAGAGTTCCGCCAAAGAGTGCAATTTACAATACTCCATAGGCCGTGTTTATTTTATTCAAATTGGTGATGCACTTCGGAATATTTCCTGTTGATTAAAAGAGGGAGTTGTTAGAGAATTTATTTGATCATTTTAAAAATCATCTTATTTACAAAGCAACGCGGTTCAAATAGGAATTCTAAAAACTCACCCCACGCATCTCACAACATTGATTTTCTGCCACGGGAAATTCAGTATTGCCGCTAGGAAAAAATGACCACAAACATTTTTCTGCATGAATAGAATATTATTTTCTTTTTGCTAGCAGGACTTATCTGCATTACTTATATCAACTTTTTATTCGTGAATTATATTTAAATAATGCAAGACAAAGTCTAAATTGGTATTATTTTATAATTGATAGGTAAATGTGATTTGATAAATGATTATTATCCATAGAAAAAAAATATTCATTAAAGTCCATTTGTACTTGTTATTTGCAATAAAATTTCTTGAGGAACTTTATGTCGTATATATAAATTTATGGAAAATTCCCAGCCTGACTAAAATGTGATTTTTGTACCGCATGTGTGATCGTTTATGCCTGTAGATCGCAGTTATAAAGGCGCTTTTTGTTCACCCTCTGAATAATGGAAATCGACCGGATGAAATGAGGAAGTCTACCGCGGAGCGATGCCCCAAACATTCAGTAACAGTCTGTGTTTTATATTGATTTGATAAGCCAGAATTGAACGAGAGATTCGGCAACAAAACTTTCGTTGCGATAAAAATGATGTGCAGTATAAATTAATATCTGATTCCTTCCATTCAGCAAACGATATCCGCTACAGAGTTTGAAAAAGATAGATACTGTGTCTGAAACTATAAACGATATATTGTTTAGATACTGTATACATAGAAATACATTTTGGTGTTTGTATAATGTATTGAAACAAGGGAAACTAAAAAACTGATAGTTTGGACGGTATTTTTCATGTAAAATAAACAAAAAATAATGGTCGTTTTTACAATTTATCTAGTGGTTTAAGTTAGAGTTTTCAGGTATTACCATTGATTGTACTATACAAGGTGTTCTAAAAATAAAACATATAGGTAGCAGCACAATTACTTTATAACAGGAGGCTAGGAGTTTGGATATACAGTGGACCGGCATAAAATATTGCAAAATATGGGAAAATTTTTCATTACTAAAATGTACTAAAACTTTGTTTGGGGGGATAGGTTGTGCATGTTTAGGAACCCCAAAATCTATTTTGACACACGTCACGTGGCCACAAATATGGCGGTAAATTTACAAAATGTGCTGTAAATCTCCAAAAAGTGAGATTAGATGAGATGATATGCAAAACAAGTTACTTGAAAAAGTTGTTTAGAATTCAAATCACAATTTTTCCAAATATTGTTTAATTGCATTACATATTCCATTTTTTTTTCGTTTTTAGCAGCTCAACTACAGTAATATTTCTAAATCTGGTTGATAGTCAAACAATTTTGTCAATTTTTGCATAATTAACATAGTAAAAACTGAAAAGTACGTTTTAGGTTCGACAGGGACTGTATCTAGAATTAATAAAATTTTACAAACATTTTTATTTTAAACCACTTAATAAACATTACTTTTATTGAAAATTATAACGTGTCAATGTACAAGTTTTAGATATATGTATACCATATTCCTAACACAAATGGAAGATCCTAAAAAAGTGCACTGAGAGAACAAAATGCATTAAATGAACAAAAACTATTTTGTTGAAAAAATATTGTTATATCAACAACTTTTTTAATCAAATCGAGCAAAATAAAAGGTTACAACAACTGCAAAAAATGATTGATAATATTTTGTTAGCCCAACAACATACCATTTGTTAACACGAAGAGCAACAAAATATTTCGTTTCATTGAATTAAAAATATTTGGTTATATTGACCAAGTCATAATTGTTGAGGCAAATTTTACACTAGCATATAATTGACAAACAAAAATATTTACTTTAGACAAATTCACTTTGTTAATGTAAATGCATAGCATGATTTTGGTAAACTTAACATAAAATAACTGTTTGTTTAACCCAAGGAACAATTTCAAAGATTCAGATCAAAATTACCTTGATTGTTAAGACAATGCTAAAAATATTGTCTAATCTACACAATTATAGTAACAATCACATTTTGTTACCTTGACAAAAAAATCAGCATGCCTAAGAAATGAGTATTGTTTCATTTGAAAAAATTAAGTTGAGTACGGTCCTGGAAAACCGCGTGAACGTGAAAATATTTTTAGAACGTGAACTTCTTTCTGTCATGTATGATGCCACATTGAAAAATCCTTTATGAGAGATGTTAAAGTCAATGTCGTCCGATATCGGACTATTGACTCACTTTGTATAGTTTATTGTTTGCATATATATATTTTTTTTTTCATAAGAAAAGGTTCAATTTGAAGAATATAAAGATATGAAAGTAACTTTTAGGTAACGTCAATAACTATTGTAATGTGTGGAATATCCAACAATATATGATATGAATCCATATTTTTTCTATCGATTAAGTAATTTTCTCACAGATAGGTGATCGGCCTTGTTGTTAGAAGTATGTTTAGACTTGTATTGACCTTTTTTGTATATATATTTTTTTTATGTCGCACTAACTTTTACTGTGTGATTATTACTTCATATGATTTTCAGTAAAATAATGATTTAAAATTGATTTATTTATTTATTTTGCTAATTGTTTTACACTATATGATGAGAATACACATAATAAAAACGTTTTATTTTTACTCCCACAAGTATTTGCCACAAATGTGATATGTAGATCTGGTTTACGTAACAAAGTTGTTGTAAGATAATATTTTCGGAACACCTTGGGTATATAGATAATAAGTTATTTTTCTTAAATATCGATATATGTACCTCGTTTCTGTTATTTTGTACCAATTTAGGTTCTGTAGCTAAAAGCGGTTGGTTTCGCCAGCCCAATAAATTCGCTCCCCCAAATAAAAGACACATAGGTTCTTTAGCTAGGCTAGGTTGGTTGCCTTCTTTCAGAGCTGCCCGCAGATTTAACAGGTCCGGGCGATCGGCAAGCATCTGTGACTACAGGTTTGATTTTTCTGTGCAAATCCTTCTGTAGTTAGGTTGTCTAGCTGTGCAGTAAGTAGTACGTAGAAACATTCATATAAGTGATATAAATCGCTTGGTATTTAACTGGTAACTGTGATTTGTGCATGCAATTCGTTCAAGATTTCAGCTTGTAGTCACTACATACAAGTGTAGCAGCAGAACCACACTCTTAATTATTGTTATCTTGTTAGTAGCATAAAAAGATACCCGTAATACAGGTGATTCTTATATATGCGACAAAACTTTAAGAGTTATTTTGATCATAAAATTCATATGATATAAGTGGTTTGGTTTTAAGTTATTGAATGTTTAATAATAAATTATGAACTATGACTAACACGATATAATATCACAGTTGGTTCTTCAAAAACTATTGTGTTAGAGGTAATTGTTTATTTGTCATTTCAATATTTGTCAATAGTTAGAGTATTCATTCAGTTTATTGCCAGTTTCTGTTTTCTAAAATGAATTACACGAATGCTGAGATGTGTGATATGCATTTCGCTTACGATTTTGCCAATGGAAATTCGCGTGCTGCTAGACATCTTTATGAAGAACGATACCTGAACCGTATCATCCCGCATCATTCAATATTTGCCCATCTCCATCAACGTCTTAGTGAAATGGGAAATTTTAAAAAACGGACGACTGATAACGGGCACCCATCTACAGTGAGAACTCTACAAGTTGAAGAAATGATACTAAATGAAATTGAGGAACATCCTACAACAAGCACCAGAAAAATTGCGTTTGCTTTAAACATTAGTCAGGTCACAGTTTGGAGAATATTGAAAGATCAACTGTTGTATCCATATCACATTCAACGGGTGCAGGCACTTTTGCCGGCAGATTTGCCGTAAAGAGTGGCTTTTATCAATGGATACAACACAAAATCGCACAAAATCCTAACTATTTGGCTCAAATATTCTTTACCGACAGGGCTACTTTCTCTCGAAACGCGATTATTAATTTTCATAATAGGCCGAAGAAAATCCGCACGAACTAGTGAATGCCCGTCATCAACTCTGTCAATGTGTGGGCCGGAATTGTTGGAGATCACTTGATAGGTCCACATTTTTTACCAATGCAGTTAAATGGCGAGGTATAGCACAGTTTTCTTTAAGAGGAGCTACCCCTACTGCTGGAAGAAGTTCCGTTGCAATTAAGATTACAAATGTATTTTATGCATGACGGTGCTCCAGCGCATTTTAGTTTAATTGCTCGCGAGTTTTTGGACAATGCGTATCGAGATCGGTGGATAGGACGCGGAGGTCCACAAACGTTGCCTCCTCGGTCTCCAGACTTAAATTCTTTGGACTTTTTCTCCGGGGTCATCTTAAATCATTAGTTTATACAACTCCCATTGAAAATGTCGATGAACCGAGAAATCGTATTATCGCAGTTTTTCAAACAATTCGAAATACCCCTGGTATTTTAGAACGGACTCGCCAGTCAATACGACGGAGGATAGAAGCTTGTATTGCAGTTGGGGGCGGTCATTTTTGACAGTTAGTATAAGTTAATTTTGTTTTACTAATTATTTTGTTAGTTTATAATAAAAACATGAATTATGTTAACTTACTATTAAACATTGTACAACTTTAGAACTAAGCACTTTTGGATATATGTTCTTATGAGTTTTTATGATCAAAATAACCCCAGGAATCAGCGCTTAAAGTTTGTCGCATATATTGAGAATCACCCTATATACAAATAATAATAGAATAGAATAGAATAATAGAAATCGACATCAACACAAAATCCCAACAGTTAGCTGATTCACCTTCACATCAACAGATTTTAAAATAAATAAATCTAAACGATTCTAGTTTAGTAAATAAGGGCCGCGCAATGTCAATAATATCAATTTATTCATTAACAATACGTATTTTCTTAAGAATATAAAAGTAGTAGTAAAAGATAAATAACGAAGTCTTGAACTGTTATACCAATTTAAGCTGCCATATTAACACCGGTTCGGGTTAAAGGAGTTATGCGGAGACATTACATGTGATCCGAACTTTTGCTAATTTATTTTAAGCTTCATCAGAGATACTCCGATTATGGAATGAAGAAAACGAAGAACAATTATTTCAAAATAAAGCCCAACATCTAAGAAACTAGAATTACTACAATTAATAATATAAACTTAGTTAATACAACAGAAGTGAACAACGTACACCAAAGAGGTCAACGCAACAGTCATACCAAAGCTCCAACCTTGCACTTCTTCATGTAGCATCATTTGCATATTTTATGGATTTCGTGAATTCTCTGATAAGAACGTGTGCATTTTTTTAATTCAAAGGTGATGGTAAAACAAATACGCGGAAAAGGCGATAGCAAAAATGTGAACCATTACAATGGTTGTTACTAATCCCTATGAAGAGCTTTGCTAATAAATTTGTTCTTTACATAGGCTACTTATTGATGAGATATAGAATCATATCAGGCAAATGATGAATGAGATGATACTCAACTTAATATTAATCGAATCCCGCTAGGAATGTGCCGTGATTTTACGACTTTTAAAATGTGTAGTAATAGCGGACGGTCGGCATATTTAGCTTTGTCTTTTATTCGTCACAATTTCACGCTATTTTCTCGTCTTTTTGTTTCACTTTAAAGTAATAAAATTTATGACGTACCGTACCGGCGATGTTTTGTTTCTGTTCGCATTATCCCCCGTTCTTCGTTCCCTATTGCCATTCTACACTTTATTTATCCGTTTTTTCAACCGGCCGATATCCTCCACCTCACGTGTTCAACGCGCTTTATTACTTTCTATTGGCGGTTCTAGAATGGTTGCCTAATTATGGTCGAGAGTAGAGACGTAACGTTCTGCCTTTGCCTTTGATGTGCTGAAAGTCATTTGGCTTTGAGCGTACGCGCAAATACATTTTCATTTGCGTTTGATGTGTAGGTAGTGTAAGCGCAGACAATAAAGAGCTTTAATTAGGTAAACAAGAAAGCGGGTATCGCCTAAAGTTTATTTAATTACCTAATTGTAAGTTCTTACAATGCGGTTTTGTAACAAATTATAACACTGTGTCTTTTATAATTGATATTTCTTGTATTAAAATACAAATAAACAATTTCATTGCATAAATAATATGAAAATAGCATAATCATGGATGTAGCTTAGATGGAGCGAGTTGAGTTTTGGATATTTTTGGACATTGTGGATGAAGTGATCCAAAAAATGAAGGACATGGGTGCGATCTCAAGTAGCACATTAGTTGTGATTACCAATGCTATAGACACTACTACTTCATTACAATCAATGTTACGTAATTTTTACTACAATTACCAACTTTGAAGAGATATCTACTTAGACAACATGTATGTAGTTGTAGTTACCTCGTGGCCACCAAATCTATTGCTTTAAGGTTTATTACATTATGGTGCTAATAAAATAGTAATTGTTACGTCATTCTTACTTGTTGAGTCACTCTAAAGTTAATTCCTGCACATGGTTACAGATTAAAAGTCGGCGTTACTAACATATGCTACTAAAATCTGACCTTATAGTAATCATGACCCGCTAGTAATATTTTCGGTACAATTGAGATGAGCAGCACATAGATATTACCTACGAAAGCTATTGACATTTTTTGAGTTAAAATTACGTAATCATTACTTCCTAGGACAACTATATGTACCTTTAACCAAAAAGTTACATTTGACTACCACTTTAAAGTAACCATTCAAATATTATAAACTTACAGGAAATTTAACTATAAAATAGTAGAGTTTAAACGCATTTAGATGAGCAGTGGTTTTGCTAGGCGCAATATATGCGTAGTGGGTACCTGGATATTTTTACATACTTTAATAAATTTGGTCTCTGTAAGATGAGTGCCGTCTCAAGAAAGAAATTTGAATTGAATTTGAACATGTTGCACTAGTATTATGCCGTCGCTATATAGGTATGTAAGTCACTAGTTAATGTAACTTTGAGGTTATAAAGAAGCTAAAAATTACACACGAAACTTGACAGTGAATTTATAGTGCAACCAAGTAGAATTGAAACCTGAAGCAGCACAGTCGAATCGAACGGTACATTCGGACAAAAAAGTTTTCCACGCAAAATTTGAATTTCTCTCTAACCTAACAATTTAAGGTCGTGACGTTGTATTTGATTATACTGTTTCTTTATAAGTAAACGTACTATATTGCAAAGATATACTAATAAAATGAAGTGAAATGTATATTGCAATTTGTTATAATTATTACATGTTTACGTTACAGCATAAGTTGTGGATATAGAATTAATTATGTATTTATTATAAACAAGATATATTTACAACGTTTAATATTTAAAAATTATAGAAGGTATTGTGTATTAAATTAATATGTGTGAAATCAAAAAGTTAAATAAGAAATCTGTCAAAAATTTCTACAAAAAACTAAAGTTCACTTTCAGAGTCCATGACATTTCTCTACATAATTAATTTAACCGTATAATAAATTCATTCACCTCATCATGAAGTATATCACGTTCTATATATTATTTTGCAATTCGTTTGACATGTTCATTTTTGGCCTGCCACAGATCTGGAGTAATTTCTTCGAATGACTGACGTATTAAAACCTCTGTATTAGTAATTGGATCATTATTATGACCTGCTACTTTTCTTTTTACCATACTCCAAATTATATCAATTGTAATTAAATCGCAATAGTAAGGGGGTAATCTTAAAACGGTATGTCCACGAGCTATTGCATAGTTATCTATTTTACACTCGGAAAGTGTTTCTTTTCGTTTAGCATAATTAAAGGGGCAAAACTAGAGAACGCCTCCTATAAAAAAAGGAGATCACAATAGATCTGAAAGGGCCGCAGTGAAATAGGTCCATAGTCTACCCCAACACTAATTTAGTCTCATCATATTTCCAGGGAGCAAAGTGACATTATTCTAGTCACTCTGCTACCTAGGTTCTAACAAACAATTTGATATTATAATTATTTATGTATAGTTTAAGTAAATATAGTTCCAGCGCAATAATGTGATTGCAAAATTGATAAGGCGATATAAATGCATTTTTCTTTAGTTTGCTGCAGCAATATAATATTAATTGAAAAGCAATTCTACGTTTAGTGGGAATAAGATAGGTTCTTGAACCGTTCAAATATTTATTTAAAAGCAGATTACAAGTTTCGATATTAACACATGATCTTCAGATCTGCGTCATTCGGAAAGATTGTCGAAAGTAAATTAAAAATAGTGTTACATGACAAACAACCAGATACAACTTAAAATAAAATAATACTCTGTAACGTGAACGATAGACAACTCAGAGTTCTCTATCGTTAATGTCTACCTACGTCAGCGTTTGCTGAAATTATTCCAAATTTATGGCAAACAGAGTCCAAATACATTAAAAGAATTGAAAGACAAGTGCATCAAAAGAGACCAGCTTACAGAAGAACAACAAGAATTTATTATATCCTTAAGTGATTCAGATTCCGAAGTAGATTAACTGGATTCTATAATTATAATGTACCTGCATTTTATATAATCTAGGAAACATGAAAATGTAGCAGATTTGATGTATACTGTAGATATACTTATTATGTAATTTTAACATTATTATTATTACTATTTCATAGATTAATTTGACTCTCATTCAAATATATACACGCTTTACTTTAGTTTATAATTTATAATGCATTTAAATCTAGCGTGTTAATTTTTTCTTCGGAGTGTGCCCCCTAAAACGACGGTGCTGCTTGAGGTGTAGCTTGGTTTGACTATAGCTGTTCCAATTAATCATTTTATTTTAAATATATGCAACATGTTTCGGTCTAGGCCATCATCAGGCATCTAAAAACAAATTTACAAAAAGCATTATGGATCACGATTTATAAATAATTATATTTAAACTTACAAATGTCAAATTTGAATAAAAAAAGGAATTATTTCTCTCGCAGCGTTATTCCCAAAGATCTAGGCTTTCAAAACTTTCCATCTCTTATCGCTTCAAAACATAACGCCGCTGTTATTGCAATAAATCGTCAAAAAGATCGAAAAACACATTTTGTAAGAGAAAGTTAACTATTTTTCTTTTATTTCTCTTTGTGCCAGAAATTCTTTTTGATATATTGCGGCAATAACGACGATAAATAGTTGTAAACTTGAAAGAAATGTGTGCATGAGTATTTTACACTTTCAGCTTCTATTCTAGAACGAGCGTCAATCCATAATCCATTTGGATTTAGTTCCCAATACCACATAGATACCCGTAGTAGTTGTGCCGCTAGAAACCTTCAGCCCGAAATTTAATTACATTGAAATTCCCGACCTGATATTCTTTGTTTTCAGGTCGGTTGCCGCAGATGGGCAAGCTGAGGACAACTCCATCTCCGAAATCCCGCTTCAACTAGAGGACAAACGCTTTCTAATTCAGCCGGCGGTCGATAAGATACTTCTTGAAAAAATTTACATGCAACCCAGGCCTGAATAAAGCTATATAAGTGTTTTCATTACTGAATTTTTACTCTACTATTATTTAATTTTTCAATTACACTTTTTTTTCCTTTGGAAGCAAAACTTTTTACAGTAGATTTCAAAAATGTTTTTTTTTTTATAATTATCAACTTGAACTTCAAACATATCCTGAAACGGTTTCATCATATCAACGTAACCTACCTGATTTTTTATCATATCAACAATTAGATATATTTTACAGGTATTTATTATTATACGAAATTATTTAGCTTTATTCGAGCCTTTATCCTTTCAACAATCAAGAATATCGTTGAAACATATTGAAACTAGATTATAACTATTTAATGTACGTAATCTATTAGGCCAACTGATACATTTCATTCAAAATTATTACTTAATGGGTATTCAATATGGTATCAAAACTTAAATGTTTAATGTCTGTTCATCGTATCCTAACCTATTTAATTTGGTTTTTATCGGGAACAGAGGGCTTAGGCTGGATTTCGCAAACCCCTTCATAATGTTATAAAAGAAAACAACCGACAATAAATGTATGCTGTATATGACAATATTATTTGTATCCTATATTTAAGAGATATGATATATATACACATATGGTATTTATTGACAATAAATGTATAATGACAATAATAGTCATCAGGATTTTGTAGCCATGTCATAAATTAAATATATTTCCTGTATAATATTTATGTAATTGTAATCTTAGTGTGAAATAAACGGAAATCATAAAAACAATGACACATGCGTAATTTCTTTGTTTACCTTAACTTTTATTTTGATGCTGAAAGGATTGTGGGGTGGAAAAGGAAAGGAAATTCGTAGCAGCTCGTCTCTGAACTACGACCACCTTGTTATAATATTTCGTCCTTGTAATTTCATTTTTATTGCCCTAAAGAAGCTGAGAAAATTCAGCGAAAATTTGGTAATAAATTAAGAAATTGAATTATGGGTATTTGATCTTTAACCCCACCTTTTTTGGAGTAATTTGGCATTAAATTTATTAGTTTAAAGTTACGTTGTACTCGTTACTTCTTCTACTTATTAACTGATCTTCCAGCAATGAAGAAAATGCAAATTGTTAAATTAAATATAGTATGTAGCGGATGGCAAAGTATTGTGGCACAATCCTTGATTAAAAAATTTGGAAGTTCATCATTACCAGGTGTAAACTCAGCTTTAAGGCGCTTAATAGATGTCAGCACATAGAAAGTCGAGAACAAGTCTAAACTCAGTGAATCTACGGCTGAAGATGTGGATGCAGAAGACGGTGTACATGGTTGATAAGCAGCAGCGAATGATTCGGCAAAGATCTCGACTATAGCTTTGGCATCCGTTAACTCAGCGTCACCAAAGCGCAGGTAACCAGGGATTCTAGAATTTTCAGATTTCTGGCCGACATATTTGCAGAACACCTTGGGATCGTCAGCAATCTTATTTTGTATGCTAGCTGTATACGCTTCGTCAGCCCTGCGTAGTTCAGATTTAACCAGCGTTCGAATTCTAACAAACTCATCTCTGTAGAAGGGTCGTCCAGTAGATTTCCACCTGCTGTAGTAATGCTCTTTCAGCTTAATTAACTTAATAGCATGAGTGGCGTACCATACAGGGAATGAATGCGGAGATGCGGAGTATGTTGGCACGTGCTTATTCACAGTAGGAAGTATTGTTTGGTAGAAATTTGCAACAGCACTATCTACACATGTAAAGGCTTCCAAAAACCTCCAGTCAATATGGCTTAGCTCAGCGTACAGTTCTTGAATATTCGCCTTACGAAAATTATACCTGGGGAAGGGGTTGGAAGGAAAATTGGCTATCGATTCGGATGAGGAGTGTGCGGAAAAAACTTAAGGCGGGATGATGGGAATCTTCATTCACTAATGGAAATGAGTTATGCTCCACCAACATAGGGTAGTTACAATTAAAGAATACTAAATCTAAGAGCTTAGCATTATTGTTCGTCACATGATTAGCTTGTTTCAAGTTTAATACATTTATAAAGTTGAGTAAGGTTTTAAATCTAAAATCTCTAACATTATGCATTGTGTTATATTTAGGGCAATTAAAGTCCTTGCAAATTATGATTTTTCTGTCAATAAAAATTAAGCTTAAGTTTTCGAAAAATAGTTCATAATCATTATTACAGATATATAATTATCGTCACACGTACAGAAGACTATTTCCATTCATATCTTAGTAATTAAATTTAATTTGGCTTTGTCTTTCAATTAAAAATTTTTGTTATATTAAAATATAAAAAAGTAAAGTCATAGGTATAAATAGTTATGTCAAAAAAAGTTCGTGCGTTGTTGGTCATCTCGTAAATATAAATTACTTCTTCACGTCTTGGCAAATCAATGTGTTTATGCTTGCCAATGTATGCAACTGACTATAAATAAAACTTTGAAAATAAAATTATCACTGCCTCTATATCAGAGTGTGGTCAGCTCGCTGAGGTGTACTATCATAAAGTGTCTGGTTCCATTTGTTACAGTTAGTGATCAAACACATATTTTTAAAGATAATTAAGATATATTCAGAATGGCTTTTTTGTGTTAAATATATTAAAGTCAGATTGTACATCCAAATCCAGACATTGTTCAGCGTCCTAAGCAAGATCGCTGCAGCCGCTCACGATGATGTCAAACACTGTTTGCGCAAGTAGTTCTTTAACATCATTTTGCGGAGATGCGGGTGTACCCGTAATAGTTATTTAATAATAGTAAAATATTTTTGCCATAAAATTTTTAGTAGACACAGGAAAAAATATAGGAAGAAGGGCGAAATTACCTATATGAAATAATAAAGAAAGCATAGAACACGGAAAGCATATCAAATGAATGAAAGACAGTATTAGTGCAGAGTATTAGACGTGAGAGAATTTCACTGACACCAGGCAAAACAATTTGTAAGAAACAGAAAGGAATGGAGAAGCATCACTTCAACACGTAAATGGTACAAGAGGTTACTGTATAAGTAAGTAAGTAAACTCCAAAATATTTTCATAAATTTTGCAACAGGGCAAAATAAGCTCACATAAAGAGCACTTGCTTCAATTTTTGAGTTTAGGAGTAAAGGTACATAAATTAGCAAGTATTAGGCAGTCATTTTATAGTATTGTCTTTATTTTTATTGAATAATTAACATTTACATAAAAATATAAGGGGCATCACTGAAAAACCGAAAAAACTTGAGCACCATCTCCTCAAGTTCATGCCCAATAATTCTTGGACGCTGTTATCGAATATTGGTTCTGTTGATACGGCTCCACATTAAAATGCATACCATCCGGGTGACTGTTCGCCGTCGAATGGTTCCAACTGCCATTTTTATTCCACGAAGGTGACGAACTTGCAGCATCCATCGCAGAATTTGCCAAATTTTTGCCGTCGATATCTTTCCTGCCGGATAAATTGCTATGTGTCGTTGGAATTTGCGACTGCGCGTGGGCGTTGGCTATCTGTGATTGTGTATGGGCCATTTGGGCTTGAGCGAAGGCGTAGTTGGGATCGAACAGTGAGGAATAATCCGATCTGGTTACGTCTTGGTTGTAGGCAGATTGTTGAAACATATTGTAAGTGCCGTATTGTGCGTTTCTCCAATCATGCTGAGCGTTATCCGTGGCATATTGACAGGCCATGTTCGCTAAGGGCAGTGATGTGAAGCCTAGAGTGGCAGCACTTCCGTTCGTAGAATGTTTTCTCAATCTTGCTCGTCTGTTTGAGAACCATACCTGAAAAAATACAAACGAGATGTGTACAAATAGGAGCCATCGATTGTACAGGGTGTCCCATCAAAGATTGGGTCTTTGATTACAGCTCTATTTTTGATTGTAGACAAAAGTTTACAGAATTTAATGCTGCATAACCTAAAAATATTTTTGACTATATAGAGTGCGCCAAAAGTGTAAAAACGCATATTTGCCCCGTTATTTTGAATGGAATACCCTATATATTATTCCAATTTTTAAATTCTGCGAAAAAAAATCATTTTGTATAAGCTACTATATATCTATCTGTAACAACGTTGTTATTTACGCTTCTGTAAAAAATGGCTGCTGAAAGCGTTCGGTTAAGGCGGCGTAGTTTGTATATGCAAATTGTTTTGGATATTCATGTTTTAAAGATCATAACTATATACTTAGCTGATACAACAGTGAAATAAAAATCGATATAATTATATACAGCTGTCCACTATAGTCCTGCACTTTAGCCCAATAACTTAATTTTTTTTAAATGACAGCCCATGTCTTGGCTTAAGCTAAATTAACTCTTACGCAGAGCCCTCTCAATTCATACTAAACATTTGTGACGCCTCATGCAGGATATTGTAGGTAATTGTTTTTAAATAAATCCAATGAATTTTCAATTAATTTTCAAGCAAGTAAGCAAATATCAATATCAGATAAAAAAAAATACAAACCAGATAATACGTTTTTTTTTAAAATAGAAAGAAATTAAATGTCATTCGTTTATAATTAACAGAAACTATATTACCGATGTTTGGTAGGCTATGGTGATTGTTTATTACCTCGACCTACCAAACAGTCATTATATTTAATTAGTAATACTTAATAATAATTAAAAGTAAAACCTTTCAAAAAATTATTTGTTTTATGTAATACATTTTCCGTGAATTGTTTCTTTTGGGGGCTACCTAAAGAAACTTGTGTGTAAGAAAGAGCCATCCACATAGGAAAATAAGAAGAATAGAATGAGGGTAGCATTTTTATCCACTTCGTGGAATTATTGCAAAAACTGCCCTAAAATTTGCAAAAGAGAAATATACTTAACAGAAAGGTGATATATTTTTTAACATCTGATATAAATTTTGATAATTAAACATGATTACTATGTGTAATTACTTTTAATTAAGGATGTATTTTGTTGTGGTTTACTGTTCTTTTGCTTTTTATTATAAATAAATGAGTCTTAATTTAATGGTTTATAAGTAATTAAGTAAATATATAAGAAAATAAATAAAAAGTCACTGGCATGTGGAAAGGACAAAGTATTCGTACAAAACTATTTGTTGACAGATTTGACGTTTAACTATTATGCTGGCTGGTGAAATAATAGTCATGGCCTGCCCCATTAAAGATAGGTATTATAATTTCTGCTAGTTATCATTAAATATTCATTTTTCAAAAAAAAATCAGTTTTATATTTTATTATCTGATACTAACATATGTATACTAATTCGTGGCTTTATTCAATTATATAAAGTTTATATACTAAGACAACATGAAAATTCGTTAGATTTATTTAAAATCATTAATTATCTACAAAATTTTGCATGAAGTATCATAAATGTTTAGTCTAAATTAAAAGAATTTTGTGTAAGGGTTGATTTAACATAAGCAAAGGTATAGGGTGCTTAAGCAAATGGTCAGGATTACATATATAATTATGTTGGTCTTAGTTTCACTATTTGTAAGCTAAGCATGTGTGTATGCTATTTAAAATATAAATGTCTGAAACAAGTGCATATACAAACTACGCCTCCTTAACCGAAAGCTCGCAGCAGAGCCATTTTTTACAAAAGCGTAAATAACAATGTTGTTATTATAGATATAGATAGACATATACAGCAAAAATAAAGTCATGTCATTTTTCTAGGTAGAATTTAAAAATGGGGTAATATATATTGTGTTCCATTCAAAATAACGGATGTATGCGTTTTCTTACTTTTGAGACACTCTGTATAGTCAAAAATATTTTTAGGTTATAACAATGAATTCTGTAAAACTTATGTAGAAAAGATTTTTTCCTAAAATCAAAAATAGAACTGTAATCAAAGACCCGGTTTTCGGTGGGACATTATTTTCTTTTTTTTACTATCTACATTTACAATCTATTGGAGCAGAGAAAGGCTTACATGTACCTAGTAAAACACAGATTACAGAAATGTTCTAGTTGTTATCGGCACTATTGATGTTCATGACAGAAATTTAACTTTGGCGAGACTACCATGTGCATATCGACAGGTCGGCCCTATTTGATATCTATATTGCAATATAATTATTACTACGTCCGCGAACTGCGAAGACAACATCTTATAAAACCTGTAGAAGTAAATTAACAGCAAAACCATTATCAATAATCAAAACGTTAAGTATGTCTACAAAAACAAAATTAATGACAATAATAAACACCTATAACTTCTACATCAAAGGAATAGAATGATCACTTGAGAAATGATGTGAACATATTTTTGGCGAATGTATTGTAAATTAGTTTTTTCTTTTTGTCGTGGGAGTCGTCTGATATGCAATATTTGCTGAATTCTTGCATATTATTTATATACATCTGGCGCTATTGAATATAAATAATATACACAGAAAATTAGTTTTACATTTAATTTTTTGGCGGAAACTACAAAAGTCAAACTCAGCCAATGTAAATCTCTAGCTAAACTGAAAAGATTGAGATATCTTTTTCGCATATCATAAATTGCACTGTCTTTCATAGATTACGACGATATTGCATTTTCAAGTATAAGAATGGGATGACAAAAATCTAGCTGTATATATCTTATTTTTGTTATTTTTTTTTGTTCTTTTAAGATGAGATCGTAAACATCCGAAATGTTAACGCATCTAACGTACTCGATGGAATTATATTTACATTCTGAATTATTAAATAATTGGAATAGTTTAAACATTACATTAAATTTCAAATTATTACTTTGGAATTCTACATTTAATTTAAATATTTACAACCGAAAAAAAAGTTTGTGAAATCACTTTCAGATAGATATCTATTGGTAAGAAAATACAGCTTCATCTGAAATAATCGTGATAATAATAATAATTCTTGCTGAATATATTACCATGGAAAGTTCTAATACATAGAAATAAGTTAATATACATGAAAAGATGTATTCAGAGATAACAGCCGGTATACCGAAACTTCGTCAGTATGTTGCGAGACATTGCGCTCGCGATTGGATTGAAGACGAGCCGTTGGCATTCAGGTGGTGATCACTGAAGAGTAAAGCATAATAAAGTCAGTGTAGTAAATACAGAAAGCGGTGTTCTTTGGTCACACCATCTCCTTTATAATCCAACCCCCAGTCATAAGTCGAAGGATACACGACATTTGGTGGAGGCGCCGAGTATTTAATGCTATAATATGCTGAAGTATATTTTTTTCTTTTTTGGAAGAGGATGTAATGCCATAAACATTTCCACTACATATAAATAAGTTAGATTTAAGAAACAAGAATCATCACCGTTCTAAGCTGTACTCAGTTGAGAGCCAGAACGTCCTCAACTTGGGTTGTTTTTGCAATGCTCCGCAGGTGCATGTCTCTATTGGTAGCATTTCTATTTGGTATACGGTTCTAAATTGCCCCAAATACCATATATCCTTTATGATTCATGGTTGATTTAGGTTAGTTCAGTAGAGACATAAATTGGGGTTATCTAGTTACATAACCGTAGCTTTAAAAGAAACGGCCAGTACTCTTTTGATATGGTTTTCTGTACATAAAAATTGCTCAATAAATATCCCCCAATACTATGATCGAAGGATATTCAACAGTATTAAAAATATCTGCTCTAGTTTAATATGACATGAAAGAATTTACTTTCGGCGAGTAAATCGAAGTAGAAGTAGGCAGGTAGATGGATTGTGTAATAAAACAGGAATTGTTGGTACATACTACGTCTACCTTTAATTAATGGCTTTAATTGCTAGAGAAAATATTTCCGAACTATCCAATGAAAATGTCTCAATTATTATAATTCCATTTTATAAACAGGTTGTATGTATTGATTTAGGTATAAGTCCCTGTTTATAAATACATAAAAAAAGACATTCAATTATCTTCACTTTTGATTTTCATATATATATATATAACCTCGAACTGATAAAATATGAATACTCGACGCTACATCCGTTTCTGGCATAAAATTTAAGTTTCAAAAGGCTGCCTAAAAGTTTGGACACAATTTGAATTATAGCTAAAACATTTGTCGGAATCGCACATACTACTCATATATCATTACAAAGCTAATTCATGTAATAGAAAATATAAAAACATTTTGAACATTAAATTTAATACCCTCTACGATTGTAGAATGATTTGTTTAAATCGCTGAAACAGTAATTAGCTCTATTTTGTTTAAAAAAAAAACATTTTTATTTGACTCTAGTAAAAACTACCAGTCTGTACTGTGATATTAAATTAAAAAATTAAGCTTGGTTTAATGAGATTCTTGCATAATGATAGTTATTTGCGAGCTGACAAAGAACCTTTGGAGACAACAAACTCTTTGAAAATCTGAAGAGTGTGCTCCGAAGTATGGACAACCTTTTATGAAGGATTGTAATATGGGTTGCAGATTGGTTTTCTATGTATCCGATTGAATTATCAAAATGGAGTGTTTCTCAAAAAAAAAAAAACTGAGATTAAGTTAGTAAATAACAATATAATTAAGAAAACTTTTCAAAATATAATATAAAAATCGAATGATCAAGATAATTACGTAAAGTCGTATTTATTAATTGCACAACTAGAACTTAAGGTAAGTGAATACTATTGTTAGCTTAAGCTGTTTAATATGGTTTGTTTCGTTAAATTTTATGCAGAATAGTTCAAATGAATGTTCACAGATAGCACAGTCACGTGCAATAAAATATTTATGACACTTTTTAATTTAACAGATTCTCTTGGATGAATTAGAAGGAATTTACACAAAATAAAATATAAATCAATTTTTCTTTAAGAATTCCCTGCGATGTGTTTATGTTTTTTGTTAAACAGTTGAAAAATGAATAAACTTATAGCACTGCCAAATGGTTCATTTTTCATTTTATTACCCCAAATATATGTTTACAAGGAGATTATCTTACAATTAGTACCACCGTAAGGTAAATTTGTCAAAACATTCCAACTTCTTCGAATGGGCAGATTTAATCAAAATTTGAATCTCCATTACAAAAGTTGAAATCCTATAAAAAAATTTGGCATTCAATAATTTTTTTCGCGATTAACTATAATACCCTTGAAATTTTAGAAGAGAAAACACATATTTCTTTGCACTTAAATACTCGTTTTTGGATCATTTTCTTGATCTAATGGCAGTGAATATACGCATAGTACATTCTGACATAAGATGTGTTTTTATTGCAGGCTACTGCGCGATTTCACTAATAATATTCACCTTACAATCAGTTTCATTTTAAATAAGATTTTGAAGGCGTTATTTCATGATCTCACAATCCCTTTTAGTATTAAACGAACGTGTTGGTGCAAATGAACATAAGGACAGTTCCGTAGTCAATTATAGACCATTGTGCACAATTGTAGCAAATTAGGTGCATCACAAATTTAGATTTAATTGTGGGCTTCGCTCACAGGAAGAAAACATCTAACGCAAACTATACTTTTTTTGATTATATGCAAAGTGTAGACAAATACATTGTTTTTTGTTGTGTGAAAATCATGATCTTATATATCTTATAGTAAGCTAAGTTTAGTAGTATTAAAAAAAAAAAAAAAAAATATTATTAATTTATGAAAAAAAATAGTTTTTATTTTAATTTAGGTTTATTCTTTTATTGTGTTAAGAATTATTCAAACTGAATTGTCTAGGCATCTAAAATTGTATTAAATAGACTTATAAATTTAACATTGTTTAATTTTGCTGTAGTTAGAATTTTTTTCTCTTTTCTTGACGGAAACAAATTTAGAGGACTTCAGATATTTCTCCGTATTATAAGCTGCCTACCTCTCCCGGTATAAGGCGAAAACTATACCATTTCGGGAGCTTCTCGCCTTAGTATCGTGCCTAATTTTGGCACAAAGCTAACTATTCTTTGAATATATGCATAAAATCAACCACTTTTTAGGTTTCTGTTTGTTTCGAGTTTGGTGTAGAATATTTAATAATCATAATTATTTGTATTGCGTCATGTTAATGTTACATATCAGCAGCGTGTTGCCAAAAAAAGAAAAAAAATAACTTAAACTTAAATTAACTTAATTTATAAAATAGCTTTTAAAAAAGGTACGTAATTTTTTGTGGAGGACACTATCCTTGCCTAATGATACAGCAAATCTACATATAACAACTACTGAAATGGAACTGCCAGTTTATTTAATAACTGGAGGATTATATTCAAATTTGCATTTGTGATATTTACAATCGCGCATTCGTTTAAATGAAATTTCGTTTTGAAAAAACTCACTTGTTTATTAATTATTTAATTTATTAATTATTACTGTAAAATTTAATTTATCTACTATGGTAGCTAAATAGTGATACTACGTGTGACAAAAAAAGACATGAATTGGAGCTATTTTAGAAATGACACTTTAAGGTAAATAATATTTGAAATTAAAACCTTTTTTTTTCGTTAAAGAATGACATTATGATTTGGCAATAACAAGTATCTATGGCACTCATTGTGTCTGGTGAGTACTTTTTGAAATTAGTAAAACAGCTTTTAAAAAGAAATGCTTCAGTTTTCGATTGTGGCTTGTTTTTAATAAGATTTCAATGGGATGTTGGAATATGAAAACAATGAAGAAAATCAGCAAAACGACCCAATCAGCGAATATAATGGATAAGTATTGCATAGGAATTTTGGGCCTGAATGAAACCCGGTGGCTAAGATATGGGAAACTACCAGCAAATAAAACCATTATTTATTGAGGTACCACAGCAATAAACGCAAGACATGAACGCGGAGTACCTACATTGATCTACCAGGAAACAATGATTGTTCTACCTAATAGAATGGGACCGAGTTTGAGAGAGAATAATAATTGCTGGATTTAAAACCAAAGTTTGAATGTCCTAACGATGGTGTTTATGCACCTACAAACGCGGACGATTTACAAACAAAATAAGAATGCTCACTTTATGACAACCTAAAAGAGAAACACAAAAGGGATTTCACAATATTATTGAGTGCCATGAATGCAAAGATTAATAGTATCTAATAATACCGGAAGGGCCTCATGGGACAAGAAGGTATGGGTGAGATAAATCAAACGAGTTTATTTTTCGATTTTTGCTTAACAGCTCGACTATGTTATCGAAGGTAGTATTTTTCAGCATAAAGTAGCCAACCAACAACTAACCATAAAGCAATGTGATCCTTTCCTGATGAATTAACTAAAAATCAAACTGACCATTACAACTATGGAAAAATGATTTAGAAAGTGTTTTACTGTATGTTAGGGTCGTGAGGAAAGCTAAAAAATATCAAGCTGTTTCATTTTTTTCCATGGTTTTGAGTACCCCACAAGACCCCACATATTTTTTTTAATATATGTGACATTATCTGTGTCGCTTATGGAAATAATGTGTTAATTTGCTGTAGCAATTATGTAATCATATGTATCAGTTTGGGCGCACACTTCAATCCTTTAGGGATTGAGTGTAAAGATTTTCCATTGAGGGAGGAGAGTAAAGGGCTATTTGTCCGAAGGGAATTGATGACAGAATCTTGTATACAATGTTGTCTCCATTTCATTGGAATTTATTGAAACTTTTTACCTCCACTAGTAGATGTGCGACAGTCTGTATTACATCTATTTCTAACACGAAAATTAAAATATATTGCAGCAGTAGTTTATTAATGAAAACTTCTATCCGCGTCTGTAAAGATAATTGCGAAAATAAATTGTTCAAAACTTCATGTGTTTGTTATGAAATACGATTTATATTGTAATTCTTTACAAATGTTACCTGTATTCGAGCTTCAGTTAATCCTGTCTGTTGTGCAAGCTCTTCTCGTGTATAAACATCAGGATACTGCGTCCTAGAAAAGGATCTCTCTAAGGCGTCAAGTTGTTCTCCTGTAAATGTGGTCCTAGCTCTACGTTGTTTCCGTTTCAAGGGAATACCGGGCTCAGATTCCGTATCGCTTTCGTCCTCCCGACCTTGAAAAGGAATGGAAGACATTAGAGAAGGATTGATATAAATACAATTTCTTTTGGTTTGTACATTTCAAGTATTAAATGGGTAAGACAAAGGTAAAGAGGTGAAAGTCAAACTCATAATAAAAATCACTCCATCCAATTTATGTCAAAATTTAAAAATCGATCGTATAAGAAGGTTTAAATGGTAAACTTTCCCAAAAATTAAAAAAAAAATAGTTTCAGGGCATTTGTAGCTCTTATGATGGCGAGTGCCTTCAAGGCATGTACTATTACTAGAGGTCGCGGGTTCGAATCAAGCTTCGGTTAATTACGCTCAACTGATTTTCTTCCGGCGACTTAATGATGATAGAAATTACAAGGAAGATTTGGCTATCTATAAAATATGCAGAAATGACAGAATTCATCTCGGTTTCGTTTAGCAATTGTTTTTGATACAGTGTAAACCGTATAACATTGTGCACCATGCTCTGTGGGAAAATTGCGAATATCATCACAATCATATACGCATATGGACGTAGATGTTTACAATAGCACCGCCCTTGTTTAGCGTGTGCAATTTCTTACTAAAAATAAATAGGTAATATAGATTAATAATATATATTTAATCGTGTGTACATTACAAAAAATTTGTAGGATAAGTTAAAAATAAGAGCAGGTAAATTACATTAGGGTTTTATGTTTTTCCTTCTTGAGATAACCGAGATAACGGCTTTTTTGCACAATTTAATGAAAAAATTACTAATTAAACCATTTTTTTGACGTTTCGACACATTTTTTTATTGTCTTCTTCAGAAAATGTCTTTTACGTTAAACATTTAACAACACACACAAATATTTTAAAATTTAACGTAAGTAAAGTACGCCGACAAATAACTTTGTTATTAATTTAAAAAAAATGTAAATTTTAATGTTAAATTTTAAAATGTTTGTGTTGTGTTGTTAAATGTTTAATGTAAAAGGCATTTTCTGAAAAAGACAATAAAAAAAATTGTTAAAACGTCAAAAAAATGGTTTAATTAGTAAATTTTTCATTAAATTGTGCAAAAAAGCCGCTATTTCAAGAAAGAAAAACATAATTTACACTATCAGCTAGGAATAAATTTTCATCATTACATTAGGTTTTTTACATATAGTACATAACTCAAAGTACTCCTCGATGGAATAAATACAGTATGACAGTAAAAAGCTTTTAATGTGCCGTTTGAAGATGTTAACCGATATTATATTTTGATATTTCTGAGGTAAGGGTGTAAATAGTTTCAAACCCAAAACATTGGGGGAATTTTTAGTAATATTCAGAGAATGTTTAGGGACACGAAAATTTTGCTTTGACCTAGTGTTATGTGCATGAAATTGCCCATTGCGTTGAAAATTACCTGTATTCGCATAAACGTAATTTAAGAGTTCGTATATGTGTATAGCAGGCATAGGTAAAATATTCCACCTTTTGAAATAAGACCTGCAAGACTCTGTGCAGTGAACTCCAGCCATACTTCGGATTATGCGCTTCTGAGCCAAAAATACAGTCCTGCTAGCAGGCGATGCTCCCCAAACTGTGAACTGGTGTGCACGTTTGCATAGTAACATGAAAGTAGAGAACTAAATTCAATTATAGTTTTTAAATTACGTATCTGATAATAGTAGCTATTCAATCTATTTGCTATTTTTTCACAGTGCAAGTTCCAAGAGAGTGTTTCGTCCATATACAAACCTAAAAAAAATATTTCACAGACTACTTATGCTACAACTCCGCGAATTCCGTGTAGCTGTTTAATTTGGCAAGAAAAATATTATGATCGACGCAATCTAAGGCGCAACTTTTTATAAATTCCTTCAATTCCTTCAAAAATAATATTAATGGACAATTCCTTTAGAAATGCCACCATTCTGTTGATGAATACTTGACCGACAATGTATAGTATGTGTGAGATACTCTGATATGCTCAGTATATGTTTGTTGGTGTTATTTATGTATCTTGTGCTTGTTGTGTAACATGTATAGTTGAAAATTATAAGCTTATTTAGCTACTTCTATTGTTTCTATAATTAATTATATTTCGATATATTATTGATGATCGCGCAAACAAATGCAACACAATCCAAATTAATTAAATCTGATTCAATCATTTTTCATTATATCTTTTCCAAATTTGTATCTATAAGCGCACATAATAATAAAAGATATTAATTAATTTGTTCTTTTCCAGTATACAGGCTGATTCTCAATATACGCGACAAACTTTAAGAGCTGATTCCTGAGGTTATTTTGATCATAAAAGTTCATATGAGTACATGTCCAAAACGGTTTGGTTTTAAAGTTATTGAATGTTTAATAATAAATTATGAACTATAACCAACACGATATAATATCACAGTTGCTTCTTAAAAAACTATTGTGTTGAGAGGGAATTGTTTATTTGTTATTTGTGTAACGAGCACACATCTACAGTGAGAACCCCACAAGTTGAAGAAATGGTACTAAACGAAATTGAGCAACATCCTACTACAAGCACCAGAAAAATTGCGTTTGCTTTAAACATTGGTCAGGCCACAGTTTGGAAAATATTGAAACATCAACTGTTGCATCCATATCACATTCAACGGGTGCAGGCACTTTTGCCGGCAGATTTTTCGCAAAGAGTGGCTTTTTGTCAATGAATGCAACACAAAATCGCACAAAATCCTGACCATTTGGTTCAAATAATCTTCACCGACGAGGCTACTTTCTCCAGAAACGCGATTATTAATTTTCATAATAATCACATATGGGCCGACGAAAATCCGCACGAACTAGTGAATGCCCGTCATCAACATCAATTCTCTGTCAATGTGTGGGCCGGAATTGTTGGAGATCACTTGACAAGTCCACAGTTTTTACTGATGCGGTTAAATGGCGAAGTATACCGCAATTTTCTTGAAGAGGAGCTACCACTACTGCTAGAAGAAGTTCCGTTGCAAATAAGATTACAAATGTATTTTATGCATGACGGTGCTCCAGCGCATTTTAGTTTTAGTTGCTCGCGAGTTTTTGGACAATACGTATCCAGATCGGTGGATAGGACGGGGAGGTCCACAATCGTGGCCTACTCGGTCTCCAGACTTAAATTCTTTGGACTTTTTTCTCTGGGGTCACCTTAAATCATTAGTTTATACGACTCCCACTGAAAATGTCGATGAACTGTGAAATCGTATTATCGCAACTTTTCAAACAATTCGAAATACCCCTGGTATTTTAGAACGAACTCGCCAGTCAATACGACGGAGGATAGAAGCTTGTATTGCAGCCCGGGTCGGTCATTTTCAACAGTTAGTATAAGTTAATTTTGTTTTACTAATTATTTTATTAATTTATAATAAAAACATGAATTATGGTAACTTACTATTAAACATTGTACAACTTTAGAACTAAGCGATTTTGGATATATGTTCTTATGAACTTTTATAATCAAAATAACCCCAGGAATCAGCGCTTAAAGTTTGTCGCATATATTGAGAATCACCCTGTATATTTTTTCAAAGATCTTAATACATTATATGTTTCGGTAATTAGTTATCATCTTCAGCTGTACTGAACGTGATACTTGGAAATTTCCCAAGAAAAGACTGAACAAATCAATGTTAGACATTAAAACTAGCTTTGAAATTGTTTAGACATATACAGAACGCATGAAAATTTTAACTTCTAATTTGTATGAAAATATAAAATACATATAAAACTTTTCTGAAACAGAATATGTAGCGAACATATATGTGTTTTATAGATCACTAAGTATATAATATAAAGATATATTTACGTTGAAGCGGCAATCAAAAAGGTTTTAGGTGCTGGCATTTTAGTACTGCTACCTTATTTGCATCATATATTTGACGCATGTATCAGTTATAGATGATGGTCTAACACAAACATAAATATATCCCAATATCAACGAAGATATAAAAATGTAATATTTCGGGAAACGTCAATACTTCCGCATTAAATTGTGGGTGAAAGCATTTAATAATGTGCCAGAGAATGGAAACTCAAATATTTTGTATATTCCATACTTAATAAATATAAATTCTTGGGCCGTAAAATATTTTCATGGAGTATTTCTGAAATTCCACAGCATGTATATATTGGTAATAAATTAAAATCGAAGATGTTTTGCTTGAACAAATAGATTGGATAATAATATTTTTCAAATAAATATTCGCGTATCTTACGAAAATTTGCACAGCAGAATCTCAGTAATGTATGTCTATTTTCTTTTGTCCCTTATGTATCTGAATAAATTGTTAGACGAATTTGATATTTTATCTTTGGAAGTGAATAAAATACTGTATCCATAATTAAAGAGATAAGTTAATTATCATTTAATTAAGTTTTAGTATTCTTTTAGGGTGTGCAACCAGGAATCGGAAAATGGGATTTACTAGTTTTCAAAGATACGGAAGAACAATAACTACACTTAAAGTAATTACTAGCGGACGCATGCACTAACCACCTGTTGTGTGAAAGTTAGAAATTAATATAAAAGCTGCTAAGACAATTTTACGATGCAATTAAAATCATTAACGTTCGTAGATAAAATACATTGAAATGTAATGTAGTTTCTAATGTTAGAGTAATACGGTTATGTAATATAATTTTGGAATTTATTGTTAGCACCATAATTATTATTATATAAGTTATTGCTTTTGTAAGAAGATAAAATTTTACCCTGCCCTCTGTTCTTTAAAAGAAGCCTAAAGTTCTGAAATTCTGTTTTAAGGTGTAGTGTATGCTTGGTTGTCTATTTTTTTGCAATCTAATTATTACAATTAGGAAAAAGATTAACAAGTAACTGTTGTTTTATTCTTTTTTTTTTTTTTGAAGACTTCCTTTGTATTTTTTTTTTTATAATGCAGACATTCTAAACGAATTATAGTTTATAGATAGACAAAGAGACCTTTTGGAATTTTATTTCGTTTTCTTTGTTGAAAAACTTTTTAGTTCTTGAAGGACTCCTTAGTAAAATTGGTAGTAATTTTTTAAGCATTTCCGTAAAAATAAAAATTTAAAATACGACTTAAAAATAAACCCATACCCTTCCACAAAACATAAACACCTAACATAGATTTTTTTTAAGGTAGGGTGGGCCCCTATAGTCCAGGCATTTGAGCTAGGTGTTCATTGTACCGTCCCTATTAAATCTCTTACTTCTAGCGGAACAGCTTGGTGTTCTCTATAAACTCCAGTATCTTGCCCAGTGGAAACTTGAGAACCCTCTAGGGCTCCAATAGATTCTTCCCGAAATGTTTCTGTCTGAGTAATTTCAATTCCACACATGTGCAGGTTACATGTAAACTCGTCTCCTCCTGTAGTTCGCCTATTCTGTGTTGTATAGATGCTTTTTCAGGGAACGGTGTCCAGTTACCAACCCAGTAATGGTTTTAATTTCTTTCTTGCTGTGTCTGAGTAGCTTATCAGAGAATTTAGCATCCTCATCCCCTATTAGCGCTTTAGTATGGAGCAGATCTTCAGTCAGCCTCTATTTTCTTTCTTTATCTAACTAGGGCCCAAATCAACCTTTCAGCAGAGTCTTTGGTAATTCCACATACGAGCTCTGGACCTATGAAGTGTCTTTTAGAGCCCTCCTTGGCTAGTTCGTCGGGTATTATATGGTGCTTTATATCCTCATATCCCGGCACCTAAATCTTATAATACTTATTTTCTTTCCTCATGCAGGTCTCTTTTGCAATTATTTCTGTGCAGGCCGCAAGGGCGAATACTCGTTCGTTATAACGTTTCGTGTAAAAAGAACTAATTAACAACCAATATTAATTACTTAAGAGTGAACGATGCCAGCAGTTCAAGTCGACAGTCGTTAGACGGACCCCTTACGTCTTCGTTTCAATATGTAGACCTATAAAACTGGCTTCTGATGTACATAGTGTACGACATTGTTATATGAACGGTATAATTGATGTACTAAAAAGGAGGGAAACGATCGGTATAGTAGCTCTCTATATTCATCAATGCATACGCATGCAGATACTGGGAGTGGAAACTTAATGCTTTATTTTATCGACAAGGTTGCGCGCCACCAACTTCAGCACACCGAACTACAACTAATTTGGCGGTACATTCAAATGGGTCGGTTTATGTACTTTTAATATTGAAGTTTTTTATTTGGCTATATACCAAATGTTTCATAACTATAATAGCAGAGCTTGTAATAATTATACTATTACGTCATGAAATATTTGGTGTATACACTAATGATAAAATCTGAATATAAATACAATACTGAAATAATATATAAGGTACATTATTTATAAAAGCTATAGTATTTAAACAAAGTTATGTCTTTCATAGTATTAGAGCAGTTCAAATATAGCTCAATTAATGGGTCTTTGACATCGTGTATGCAAGTATTATTTTGATAAATTGTCAAGAATTCGCAATTTTACATCACTGACTTTTGTTCACAATAACTCGTTAACTACTTTAATACAATAAAAACAGATATCACTGAAGTTCTGTAATAACCATAATGAAAATAAAATAAACCACAAAATCAAACCAAAGAAGAACTATAACCACAACTATAATAAGTAAATAAATAAAATAATCTTCAACATAAAACAACATGGACGGCGTAGACACGCCTACTCAAACAGTTATTAAGCACTGTATTAAGCTTTGTCCACATGTGCAATATGCGTTAACTAAAACTGAGGATGTCAAGTTGCGAAGATATTTAAAAAAAATTGAGGCTTAAAATATTTGCATGTTGGTCTACTCATAACATTCCGACCGTTTGTGATAAAAAAATGCATTGAAATGCCTCAACAATTTTGGAACTTATTGTTGTTGCTTTGGCTCAACACAGTTTATGCACAGGTGGATGAGGTGTTAGCAGTTGTTTACAAATCAACGCCACGTAGATAATATAGTTTTCTAAATGCGTACAGCGCTATCACTTCAGCACAATTAAGTAATTTACCACGTGATTGCAAGATATTGTGTAAGCAAGGCGAAAAGAGAATCATATGAATTTTTCTTATCTAAATAAATTACTATTTTACTAGAAATAAAATTATAGAAAACTAATATTTCATTTCATTTATTAACATTATTGCATATGTTTTTAAATCAATACTTTAGTCATATCTATACAAGGAATAATAAATATTTATAAGAGAGAAACAGTACTACTACTCTACCGATATTTACCAAATAAACTTGCTACTGCTAACGACCAATAAAATAGACCTCTTTTATTTTAAGATGGTGAAATGAAAGAGAAATGATCTTGGATTATAGTTTTTTTTTTAAAGGGGTGGTAACGCCTAAGCTATATGATTAGCTTATCAGGCCCCCTCAGAGCCAAATCTCCCTCCTAATCAACATTACGACCCCGGAAAAAAACCGATTATCGTAATTGACCAGAGCGAGATTTGAACCCCGGACTCCGCACTGATAGCCAAGCGTGCAAGCCACTCGACTACCAGCCAGGATAAATGACGATAGTGATGACGATAGTGTTGGATTAGTATCGTACAAAGAGTTCAGTGTCTTTCTTCTTAGATGTTTAAATATGCCACTTTTTAACGATAACCATCTAGGGTTAACAATGTGTGTAACATTATGACTTTCCAAACGTTGTTATACATACAAAACAGCTGATTATAGTTGGCTTAACCATACTTTCTTCAATTAGTTCATGTTCGATTCTTGCCTTGTACAAAATTGACGAACCCACTATAATTTGCTCTCTTCTTAAACTTTTGTAACCAACACTGGACTTCGTACCGAACAACAAACAAGCATACCTAGTGAATGTAGCATCCGGTAAGGAGTTATCTGACAGGTCCTCCAATATGCAAACATTAACTTTGGGGCATGGCTATTTGGAGCAGGTATACAACAAAGTCGAAGAAGCTAATATATCCAGCACACTTCTGGAACCACATATGTCTCTCATGGCCTGAAATTCTTGGCGATGGATTACTAGAGTATGAGTTGGTGTTTGGGCTGTTTCCATCGCCTGTTGAATTGTTGAAATCCGACGTTTCTGCAGTTTTTCTACTGTCGTCATCGGAGTACCCCTGATGAGTACTGTGGTTTGCCAATGTATTTTGTAGAAAAAAAACAAATATATAAAATTAAAAAGAAATTATGGCGGAAAATATTATATTAGTAAAAATATGATGGCAGAATCCTCTGTCAGATACTAAGAAAAGAGAAATTGTAAAAGGCAATTTGAAGTTGCTTTGCAAACATCAGGAATGTAACTTAAAACTACAGAAGATGGAATCTTTTTCTGTCGTGTTTGCGCTATTTTCAAAATGTATAATAAATGCATACGCAAGTATGTGATTGCAGAAGTTATCTATATGTATAGATATCCATAAAGTGATTGAAGGTTATGTAATTAAACCCTTTAAATTGTTACATTAAAAATGTGTGTGACACTTGGTTGATATTAGCATACATATGTTTCACCTTACCAAGAATCTTCAGTGCTACTGGTCAACCTAATGTATTATACGGAGAAATTCGCATATATACTTAAAAAGCGGAAGAATAATTTAATTCACGTTAATAATGAGAGTTCCATCCTAAATTCTCATTCAATTATTCTTGGATTTCTCCGTATAATACATTAGGATGACCAGTAATACTGAAGATCCATGGTAAGGTGAAACATATGTATGCTAATATCAACCAAGTGTTAGGCACAACTTTAATGTGAGCTTATTTATTAGCGTTAGTTAATTAACGCATGTTTAGTGGCTTAAAGTCGTCCTACTATTATTGTTATCTTTTATAGATACATATTGTAGTTTCAGATCGACAATTTAGTAAATATTTTCACGTTAATAATGAGAGTTCCATCTTAACTTCTCATTCAGTTATTCTTCCGCTTTTAAATTGTGTTTCGCTTGAAACATACCTGAAATAGAATAAAAACCTTATATCGCACTTGTGCAGCCTGCAGATATACGGCTTGATTAAGGGATGATATTATGAAACGAAAATCGTATTCGTTTTGATTCTATAAGTTTTATCACCTATCCACTTACTGTCTAGCTTTTGGTACGCACATTAACAGCAGGGTCAAAGAGGCTAATAACAATCGTTTAGTTTTAAATACTTCAAAGCTTTGGAAATAGGAAATTCAGTGTATTAGATAATAGTCACGTAGGTGCTTATCCTTAAGGGCACAGAGACTCGATGGACAGCAATAATAATGGAGAGACGTTCTCCAAGAAGAAATTTACAATTTGTTACAGAATTCCTTCAATTTTCCGTGGCGGTAATTATTAAAAATGCCTATACGAGGCAATGCAATACAAAATAACATTAAATTACTAAAAGTTTATAGTACTAATTGTAAGTTAATATAATATTTTATATACGGGTTTACGTTTTATGCATCAAGTATTACAGTTATACGTATACGTACTATACGAATTTCAAATTAAGTAAGTATAAAGAATACACTTGCGGTTATTAACGTAACTTCGCTAAGGAAATTGTTAGTGTTTATTTTGAGAACTACGAATTGTAGAAAAAGGTAAATTTGCTGTATTGCAGTATAAGAAATCATCACTAGTAATTTATCGCATTAATGTGCAGTAAAAAATATTAGATTATACCGCCAACCTGCTGCCGTATTTGAGAAAAATAATGTGAATAATTGATTTAATATCCTGAGAGGAAATAAATGAAAATCATATTCCAGCTATAACAACTGCAAATCCACCTTAACCCTTAAATGCCCAAGCGGGGTCCTCCTAGGATCTCATGTCAGAGTAATAAATTTTCAAACGTTATTTTTACTCAACCTTATAGATGGCGCAACCTTAAAGTATGTGCACATTAATGTAGGATGAAATTGTTATTTACATTTGTTGTGGTTTTTATTAAATTTGAATTTGAATGCTGATTCTAAGGAAAATCATTACAGCGGCGACAATACGTCAGATAAAGACATAGGTATCGCAGAAGACGTTTCCGAGACAGAAGATATCTTGTAAGTTCAAGACGAAGAACAGTCAAATAGGGAACAAGATTTATTTATTGACATTGTGATTTGTACCTAAAGTTGTTATCCACTAATAATCCTAGATCTTTGACGGTATCAACAACTGGTTAGTAACGTTGCCAAACTTAATTATAACATCTCGCACGCTCTTGCTCGGTCTTTTTCCTTACCAAACAGCATTACTGGAGTTTTAGTGCGCTGAGTTGTACTTAGTGCTGAGTAGACTGGATTGTCACAAAGTCATAATTAACCATACGCAGGACATCATTCAGATTTGCTGGAGAGAATGAATGCATGACATATGTATATTACGGTAATTTATTGATCTACATAATTCCCACGTATAGACACCAAAAAGAATTGTACCAAGGATGGGACCTTGGGAGACTCGTAATAGAACACTTTCCGATTTACTACCATCCAATCTAGCTTGGTGTGTCCCATCTGATGAATAGTTACGAGTAACAGATATAGAATCATAGTAAAACCCCACACAATGCAAAACGGACAATCGGACTTTACGTTTCAAAGTATCAAAGGCTTTGCCAAAATTAAGTAAAATAAGTAAAGTTAATTTCGATTGATCTGTTGAAGTTAGCATTGCTACGTCTAACAATGTGGTAGTAGTACTATGACCAGAACAACAGCCTGACTGATACTCCGGTAAGATCTGGTTGATGGAAAAAGATGCTCTCTTATTTGAAAATCCATCTCTTTTTCCGAAATTTTTTATAGAATGGGAAGTATGGGTCTTAAGTCGCTAAGTTCAGTTGGATTGTTATTTTTTTGGTGAAGGAACAACTATTGCTCCATTCCAGCTGTCAGGAAACAGTTTTTGAAGAATTCATGAGGTAATATTATGAGTCACGTGCTGTAAAATTAAAACACAACATATACTGACGATGTAAATGGAAACCATCTCCACCACATGTATCACTGGTGATATTAGCAATAACAGTATCCACTTGTCCTACTCCCAGAGTTAGGCTTTGCGTGGTTTCCTGTACTCCATGACGAATGCTAGTAGATAACTGAAATCGCTCCATGGGAGCAAACATAATAACAACTGCTAGCTGATCAATTTATTACATTTCTGCCATTATTAATAAGCATAAGAAAATTATTTAGTTATAGTAGGAACACTTCAGTTGTTATGGAATCCATATAGTACTTGCAAGAGAACCGTGTGACTTTGAAATCCGCCACAAATTTCGTTTATCCAAAATTACTTTTAAACGGTGAGAGATAGAAAAAAAATTTCAATGGACTTGCAACGTTTATGTAGTCCTTTCGATTGCATAGCTATTATATACAGGGTGTTACAATAAGCAGGGAACAACATCTGTTGTACTTATTTAATCGAATTTCAGAAATCGGTTATAATCACTTTGTTTGGCATCAACTACTATATAGAGATCTGAATTAAATAATTATACAAGGTGTTCACAAAATTATGATTTTTTTCATATACCTTTATACCAATAAGATACTATATATATATTGTTATGTGGTTGCATTATATGCTGAAAGCCAGTGTAAAATTATACCAGGTGTTAAATGCCTATGTGATAGTTTTCGAGCTTTTGTATGTGCAATGGATTCGTCTTAATTTGCTTCAATGCAATTTGATTATCAAATTGTAATCTTTGGTCCACAATCAACTATCCTCTCGAAGATATAGATAGAAAGATAGATAGCCTATTTATTCAATATCGCAGTACAGTGCGTAAAACATGTCAATATAGATAAATCCCGCAACCAAGTATAATATAAAATATAACAATTAATATAAACTATAAATAACAGGCACACTGTATAAAATTCAGGTTAGTCAAACAAATATCGTAACTTATTTCTATATTCTTGGTACAGCAAGAGAAAACAGTTTCCGCGTAGCTTGGTAGAAAGGAAAAATATGACGTGAACACATTTTCTACCGGATATATTGTAATATCCGGCTCAACTCAATAAAATAAAGGAAAATAATTTAGATATTCCTTTTAAGCAGCCGCAAATACTTCTTTCCCCTCCTCCCCCACTCCCACGGCTGTTATGTTTGTTTGCGGTTTTGAGATAAGATTATAAAGAGATATAAACACCCGATTATTGAAAAAATATATCTAATACCGCTACTTGGTTGAAGTATTTTTACATTCTGTATTATTAAATATTAAGTTAAATTACCTATATAAAGAAGAGGAAAACAAAACAAATAAAAGGTCTGAAGCCTCACTATAATCTGGCGATTTAAGATTGTCATAAATTAAAATAAAATTAATTGTTGTGATTACTTAAATAATTTTACTTTTAATTTAAATATCTACAACAGTAAAAAAATGTTTTTAAACTCAATGCCTCACTGTCAATATCTATTGGTATGCAAATACCTTTGCCTGGAAGATCGTTGTATGCTTCTGGATATCCTTTGATTAGGATTGGGCCCACAAATACTGGTTCCTATGCCTTGGCTGGATTTGGACCGTCCGTGAACCAGTTATCAAGAGCAGGGATCCTACTTCGTGTCTGGTCTCTGTTCGGTATGGAGATTTTAATCTTTTCAGTGAAAATAATAATAATATCACTATATTTAGATAGAGCAGTCCCAGTAAACCAAATTCATATTTACCGCAATTATTTTTAGTAACTTCAATATTAAAGTGTAAAGTTACCTAGGATTTTGCATTACATTAATAGTTTGGCGCGCTGTGTAAAACATTTTCAGACTTATCCAATGAAAATGTCTTATAGTAATATAAGTAATCACGACAATTAAAGTTTATTTTAATTTATAAAAATGTTAACTCGCCATCCCGTAAAAATTGTGTTTATTTATTTATCTTTATTAGCCAAGCTATCCGGAAACTTTTTTCTCTAGCTGTTCCTTTAAGCGAAGCGCGGAGTTTAGGATGAATTGTAGGTAATTATTTACTTTTCATAAATAAAATGCGTAAAATGTATAGACAACAATATCGATTAAGACTTTACGTAAAATGTTTGTGTTCCACTAGTTCACAAGCAACAAGTAACTGCCAGGATTGAAGAAGAGATTACGTAAACGATAAGTGCAAATTCTGTATCACTGTCCGAAACATCCCGAAAGAAAATCGGATTACGCTCATTTGTTCGGTGCGTCTAGATATGTGTATTTGTGAGGAAATAAAAAAAAACATGAAAGGCCCTTTAAGACGGCTCGACGGCTAGGTCGTTGTCGCAGACGTCTTTGGGGTGAGCCGGAAGGACGTCAGTATTTAGGATCGCTTAGACAGACGGGAACAATAAAAGAAATATCTCCAGAGAAACGAAAGGAGGCGAAAGAATGAATCCGAAGCGACAATCAGCGATAGCACTCGCACAGGAGTGTACGATGTGAGGATGGAGAGAATTTAACATATATTAGTGGGCACAGTTTCACACCCGATACGTATATGTATGCGTGTCTGGGTCGGTGAGGTCTTTTCGGCCAAAGAGAAGTTAGCCTTACAATGAGGTCTCATTGTGAGACCACTGTCCCGAAACGTACCGGCCTCTTTGGCGGCCTCCTTTAACACGGCCCACCCTCTGAGTCGCAAAGATTTATGGACACGTCGCCCGTTTGTACGCGGTGTCCCAACACTTGTAATAAGTTGACACCGGCTGTATCGGTCGAAAGACGCCTTTTTATATATGCGGACGTAGGTATAAATATATAATGTATTAGGTATACTGCGTACATTTTAATTTTGCTTTACGTACGCCTTTCGTAGACAAACTATCACTATAAGAACTAGAGCACCAAAGCAATAAGCGAATAAGCAAACAGTTATTGGCACTGTCGTTTCTTTCGCGAAACTTCTACAGGTCTTCCAAAATAGCTAATGCTTATTTAAAATTGGTAGCGTGGACAGGCTGGTCCAAATTGTTTTGTCAGAATAGAGCGACTGAGTAATCGTAAGAGATATGCTCAAAGGCGAAAAAACAAATATTACTTATATCTTTGCGTTTTTAAGTTATAGCCCAAAATGTATAAATATATGTAAATAGAAAAGTTATAGACTGGGATACATAAGTTGGAATCTATGAACTCAACTCTATAGTGACAAACCATAAGTTACGTGTTTATGGGAATTAATGTGTACGATGACTTCAATAGTTCTTTGGATTTAGTAGTAAAAAAATGACTTTGACGTTCATATTTCTTTGATAAGGCAAATGCAGAAACGTTCCAATAGCTTTCCCATGTGACATCAGCACCAGTCTCCGCTATTTAAAGGGCGGAACAGAGAAAACATAGGAAATAATAGTGAACAACATTTAAGTAATAATCCTTTAAGACTTGAAGAACAAAGCAATAAAAGTTATTGGCTGAAGAAAACCATTAACCATAACTCTTTTTGTTGTTACAGCAAAATTATGTTAAGCCAAATGTAGAATTGATTTAACAACAATACTACGTTGCTGCGGTAAACAAAGGAAAGAAACATTTCGCCTTGCAGAGGATTTGGTGTCATGGCATTATACTTATGTTAAATCCGCTACAAAACTTTAGCTTTGCAACGTCACAAGTTGCATCCGTGCATTGTTGGTTGATAGCAAAGATCGACCCACCATGGTGAAGGTCAGTCACCGTTCTAATGATCACAGCACCTAAAATATGTTTACCTTGCGGATTTATCATTAATATGTGGTACGTAGAGTGATCGGGCGTGTCTGCTTACACGGGCCGCACTTGCCTTGCGCTATGTAGAACGTTTAGCCATAGTATATCTTCAAGGCAGTAAAACCACTCTCTCCGATTTGTGTGTCTAGTACCTAGTATCAGTGTTAGTCGAGTCTTGATGCGAGATAGTACAATTCTCTGTTAACGTTTTACGCATTGGTTATAGAAAATCCCAGAAAACGATCATTGTTTCATAATGTAGAAAAGTATATCGGTGAATTCCAGGATTTACATTATGGTAGTGCCAAAATAGTTTGTGCAGTGTGCGATAAATAGTTATTGTGCTGGCACAAATCGAACTACACATTGGTGGTGATGCATCTGATCCGTTATCTACCTATAAAGATTATTTTAATTGTGGCTATGTTACATCCGTAGATGTTGAATGGTCTTTTTCAAAAAATAAGTAAAGGATGTCCCAAAATGAACGAAATGAAAGATTTGAATTTGCCGCCATTTGTGCAGTAAAGTGTTGGCAACCCTGAAAAAAAAACTATTCGACAGCTGACCGTTTAGGGTTAGTAAAAATGGAGCGATACACGATAGAACAACTTGTCTTCATTATTGAACAATATTTCAAAAATAATGAAAGCTTGGCGGCCGCAGTTCGAAAATTTCATACAACATATGGTCGGAGTAGTGTTTTAACTTCGTCAACTGTGAAGAGATTAATTGAAAAATTCAGGGAAACTGAATCCGTTGGAGACGCCAAACACACTGGTCGTCCAAAAAGAAGCCGTTCAAATGTTAATATCGAAGTAGTGCGTGAGAGTATCGGTGACAATCCAGGGACCTCAAATCGGCGTTGTGGAGAAGAATTGCAAATTTCAAGAAGCTCTCTATAGCGTATACTCACTAAAGATCTGTGTCTTCATGCTTACAAAATTCAATTAACACAACAACTGAAGCCTAATGACTATGCACAGCGAAGAGAGTTCGTTGAATGGATTATTGAACATTAACAAATGGATGCTGATTTTTCGAGCAAAATCATCCTAAGCGATGAAGCACATTTTCACCATGATGGCTTTGTTAATCGCCAAAATTGCTGCTTTTGGAGTTCTGAGAACCCACATGTGATTGTCGAAAAACAAATGCATCCACAACGTGTCACTGTTTGGTGTGGATTTTGGGCTGGAGGCATAATTGGACCACACTTTTTTGAAAATGAGGCTGGTCAAGCAGTAACTGTTACTGGTACTCGATATCGCGACATGATAACACAGTTCCTACTGCCGAAATCGGATGATATTGATGTGGCCAATATGTGGTTTCAACAAGACGGTGCCACATGCCATACAGCCAGTGAAACAATTCAATTACTGCATGAGACATTTCCAGGTCGTGTACTCTCTCGTTTCGGTGATCAGAATTGGCCCCCTAGATCGTGTGATTTAACACCATTAGATTTCTTTTTATGGGGTTGCTTGATATCACAGGTCTATGTCAACAAGCCCACAACCATCCGTGCATTAAAGGAGGAGATTCAACGCTGCATCAACGAAATTCAGCCACATTTATGCAGAATGGTCATGGAAAATTTCGACAAACGAGTGCGAGATGCGGAATCAATTACATTGGTGGCGGGGTGTTACATTGGTGGCAGCGGTACTAGTAACAGGTTACTAAATAATTTTAATCATTAGACCGTAGTAAATCAAATTTGCTTTCTTTTATTTCGTTATTTTTCTTTTTGCATTTTATTTTATTTTTATTATTTTGTATAAATACTTTGTGTGCGCCTTTTTATAATAAATTTTGAACAATGGCTAAAGTAGAGGGTAACGTTCCTGAAGTAAAAGTAGGTGAAATTGCAAATCTTCAACCATTTGTAACTTTAGGAATGATCGCGAATACGGTAGATTCTTTTTCGGGTAAAGAAAAAGTCGTTGAATATTTTGAAAAAATTGAACAACGGTCAAAATTAGATAATTGGGACGAAGCAACAACAATTAAAATTATTAAATATAGATTAACGGGAGAGGCTTACAAGTATTTTAAAACCGTTAAAGAATTAGATGCGGCCAATATTTCGTATAAAGACTTTAAAGATAGATTTATTAAAAAATTTTCACCGATTAGTATACCGGGCGAAGGCCTTATAAAACTAAGTAAAACTTTTCAAAGACATGAAGAGTCAATTACAGAATTTGTTACACGTTTAAAGACTATAGGAAATGATATTTTAATTGAAGATTTGGCGAAAGCAACGCGAGATGAACAGGCGGGAATAGAGAAAAAATGTCAAGATTTAGTATTAAATCAATTTAGGGTAGGATTAAAACGTGAATATATGAAAAGTTTAGGACCTTTGTTAATGCGCACAGAGAACTTAACGATTGACAAAGCAGAGGAATTAGCTAGACAGGAAGAACTTGGTGAATTAATGCTTAAAAGCCGACAATCTAGTAATTCTGTATTTTTATTAAAATCAAATGTTATATGTCACAATTGTGGGAAAAAGGGCCATTTTGCTAGAGATTGCCGCTATGCATCTGTATCACATCGTAATCAATCCCAAAATTTCAATCGTAATAATAATTTCACAAGCCGACCACCTAATTCTAATCCAAATTCTAGACCTCAAAATTATAAATATCACTTTAATAATGCGGTGCCTAATCAAGGTAATAATATAAACCGTAATAAATACAATCCTAATGCAACGTATAACGTTAGGCAACAAAACCAGAATTATTCGCAAGCTAATCCGCCACCCGCACAAAAACCACGACAAAATCGTCCCCAATATCAGCAAAAGCCTTTAAACTCCAGCTGCCCACCGTTTACTCTCCGAACCGGGGGCACGCAATAAACCAAAATATATTAAATAAACAAAATACATCGTCAAATATAAATATACAGCAATCCCACAAATACACATAAATTGTAGTCCTGAACGCCTAGCATGATTTTCTTATTCGCTAACAATCTTTCTTGTAAATTTCTAATAGATACAGGATCGGCTATATCGGTAATTAAACAACAATTTGTAAATAATCAGGAAATTAGCAAAATAAATGAAATAATTTTAACCGGTATTACGGGTCATGAAATTTATTCTCTAGGCACTACTTCTGTTAATTTGGGATTATTTAAAAATCAAATAAAGAGTCATTTTGAATTTGTTGTATGTGCAGACAATCTGTCAATAACCGCAGATGGTATTATAGGACGTGATTTTTTGAAATATTTTGCTGTAGAAATGAATTTTGGTTCTGATACTTTTAAACTATGGGGAAACGTGTTACCAATTATTAGTAATGATGCAAACATTAATAAACTCGATTACATAGAGATATGTAAGGTAAATGCGTTAAATAAGAATCATGTTAACTGTAATGTTATCAATGACTGTGAAGTTAATAATAAATTTGCGCGTAATGATATAAATAAGTGTAGAGAAGTTACGAAGAAACATATTGGAACTGTGCAAGGTAAAATTCCTGTAAATAATAATGATGCTGTGAAGCATTTTATACAAAAGACCCAAGATTTAGATAAAATAGATATTGATGAAGACGATCATAAAGATCAGAGATCAGAAAATAAGCAAAATGGGAGAGATGCGGACATTTTACGTACAAATAGGTATACAGTAAATAAAAGTGAAAATGAAGTATATAGTGATAAGTTAGTTAAACATTACGACTTTCCAGTGAATGTTATAGTGAAAGAATCTCAAGATAATATTAGTGAAGATGGTGATAGTGGTAGCGGGGTGTTACATGTGCATGCAAAGCCGTGGAGGCCATTTACCCAATGTGTTATTCCATAAATAACCCTATCCTATGTACTTTATGATTCAATAAAAAAATAACAATCAAAGACTAAAAACTGTGTTTTCTATTTAATTCAAAACTTGCGGTAATTTTGGGACACCCTTTATGTTTTATTATCGCGACGAAAGCGATTTAGTGAGAAAAATCTTGAAACACTTAATGTTACAAACTTTTCAGCAATTCTATACAATTTGTGCTACTTAAATAAGGTAAGGGGCTTATATATAATATTTATAGTTAAATAAATAAATAATTTTTCTTTTTCCGGGCACTGTAGTGTACACTTTTGTTAAACGTTAATGTTTTATATATGTGAAACTTATTACTAATATGGCGCGAAGACGAAAGTTGACTACTCTAGTGATATGTAATAACCATGTGTTTTCTGCCATTTCTGAGGAGTATACAGTACTATTGAAGCCAAATCTTTAAGGTATTGGCTACTACACAGATAGAAAAAGTTTGTTGTGATATAATGTTTAGATCAGGGTATCTGCTTAGAAAAGTGGTGAGAGTCATTTTTACACCATAATTATATACATTGAATTAATAGCAATTGCAGTTAGCCTAATCCTTATTTATTTAATAACTCTCACTTTGCTAATCGAACAACACTTTATAACTTAAATAATCTAAATGAGTGTGATAAATTAATAAAATAGCGGTGGCAAAATAACTGTAATTCTTTTTACTACGTTTTCCTTATTGGGTTTAAAAGGGGCTTTAATTAATAGGAGTTAATTATTATAGAAAAGCATATGAAAATATATTTAATATCTTTCCCTAGCCTTGGGTTAACAAAATCTGTGGATGGTATAACTCTGGAATAGTAACAGGACAGATAGAACGTATTAATAATACAGGTTGATGGTAAAAAGAATGCGAAAACCTTAAATAATATTCTATTTTCTTATTAGGATTACTTGTCGCCCTGTATCGACATTAAAACAACTTATACCCCAGCTGATATTCAATCAAAAAATCTTAGTAATAATATAAGACGTTTTATCGCGTTAGGAATGCACTGGCACGAGCCCTAATCCTTGCAATTTTGGGCCGTATGCGCCAGTCCGATAGGGAACAGCGACTTCTTGTGTGGGCCCCAATATCTGCCTAATTGACCAACAGGAGGCCAGGTCGGTTCTTGTGATTAATACGCGCACGACAAAGATAAATGTTGCCTCATTAAGGGTAGAAAAAGAGGGGAACACCCATTCTTGTCAGTAAGCATGTTTTTCTGACTTGAGAATTTTTCCCATTATTAATACTTTCCGAAGACGAGGGTCGGTGCTAAGATCTTCAAACACGTTTGTATAGTTTTTTGACAATTTTGTTGATGAATTGAAATAAAATATGTGTACATGCCCACACATCTGGCTAATACGTAATAATTTATAAGAATTAATATATCTTAATTTCCGAATGTTATTATATTTATAAGAACATGCACATAGTTGCCAGCCAACGTTATAAACATTGAGTTTATACCTTTTATTTATGTCAATAATATGATAAAGTATAGAATGCCGAGCTCTGTAACAATGAGTAATCGTTCATAATAGGCTAAATAATTTCAATAATATACATTATATACAGGTGTCCAGCCTAGATGCAACGGTCCCTAGCTGATTTATTATTGTCTTTTTGAAAAAATATTTCAAATAAATGTTGCCTCGAATCATATTCTACATATGCTAAAATTAGTTTCAGTAATGGCGGACTTCCAGTTGCACCGGAAGTAAATACTAACTTTATTATTTTAAATGGAACACCCTGTATATTATTGTACTTTTAGATTCCTTGTTAAATTTAAATAACAATACATTAGGCATACATTCGGGCTAAGTTGTGCCGTTTCCGAATTACATACGTTTTTGAAAAAAAAAAGACTTTTGAATGTCTTCGGTGTTTGGAAATATCTCAGGAAATACGACAGTTAGAAAGATGCGGTTTTCAGTTTTCGCTTAACCATAAAACAACACACGTCTTTTATTTTAAAATTGTTGCGTTTTAATTACAGCGTTATTAAATAGAGATCTGTAATTTTCGAACTCTAAAATCATGGATAACTTGATTTTTTTAAACTGAACGGTATAGTAATTTTTACATAAATGGATGTAAAATTTAATTTTCTTTCGATTTTATATGGGTATTATTGTGTCTATCTCCAACGGTTTTGGAGATATTCGCGATTTTTCAGTTTCTCACGATAGATACTGCTGTAGTTTAGTTTACTCGCGTTACCGCTGTGTGTATTTTAAGTTGCTTAGATTTTGTCTTGTTTATTTCATTCAGTCATTTTCCAATTTATCGAGAGAATTTTCACAATAATGTTTAGTTTGTACAATTTTAGTTAATGAGTTATTTGTATGATTTATTTATTTAAGGTTAAGTTTTTTTGTTGAATTAATTTCATTCTTCAAGATATCTAGCATTTGCTAGTTCTGTTTTACGCGTTTTCTACTAGATTTTTGTCGGAGATTTTGTGCGTTTGTGTTGTACGCAGCTGTAGAATTTTGTCAGGCAGTTCCTTGGTTGACTTTTACGTGAGTAGATGTATTTTGTGAATCATTGTTTGCCATTTTGTATTTCATTTTGATATTGTTTTTAATTCGCATAAATTGTCTTTTATTTGGTCCATCAAGGAATTCGCATTATAATAATTGTTATTATAGATATAAGATCTTTTATTATTTTTGTTCGGGAAGATATATTTTCAGTTTAATTTTTCTCATTATAGTTTAAAGACTTAATTTTTTTTCCGTTTTTCTATTTTGCTGATTCATTTTTATTTTATCAATCACCTTGTTTGGGTGAGTAGAAGCATTATTCTTGCTTTTAGTTTTCATTTTTGTAAATTTCTAGTGTTTGTCCACGAATTTATTTTGTTTTAATTTGAAACCACGTGGATTGAATTGGTATATTTAGGATTATCTTCCTGAACAAACAAATCTTTTGCTTTGTATAGGAAATAGCATTGTCCTATTGTAATTTTAGAATCAAGTGCAGTTTTTTATTTTTGGCCAGAACCTTCATTTCACGGTTTTTTTCTGACATTTTGTAATTTTACCTATTTTAAATAAATTTGTTTGTTAATTAGCATCTTCGTTGGGTTAAAAATTCTGTTCTTTTATTTTAAATTAAACCTTTTCAATTTTTGAGGTATTTAAGAAAGTCAGATTTCATTCACTCACAATTTGCTTTTCCTGGTTAGATTCAAGTTTTAATTCGCGAGGGTATCTCTGAGGTTAATAGTTCTTTTGCGCCCTTTTAAAATTTTTCCGTTTGAGCTAGCTAAATTAATTTTCTTTTTCCTTGTTAATTTCATTTTGCATTTTTAACTCAGTCAGTACACAGCAATACGTATTGCGAAGCGCCGCCGCCGGCCATCTTTACCCTCGCATTTCACCAGGCTTGGGACTGGCAGCAATAATACTGGCATGTTTAGAAATTGGCCAACAGAACATAGTAGGACCACTAGAAACAAACAAAACTTGAAATTAAAAAAAGAGACGAATTTACTAAAATGCGTTCTAAAACATTGAAGATGAACATAGCAAAGATAAAAGAAAACACAACATTACCGGAATATCAATAAATCAGCACATGTTTCAAACTACATTACTCTATTCAATGCATGGCGTACGTACACATCGAGCGTCTTCCTCGCAACAGGCTACACCTTAAAACGCTAGTGTTGTCATTGTACAGAGAATTTGTAGAACACTATTATATTAAATGTTCAAAATGGTGTCCGTTTTGGGCACTACATAATCGAAATCGCTTTTGCAAATACTTCTGAACATTTCTGAGTATTTCTGGTGTTACTTCTAGAAACGCTCTTAAGATACCATGGCGCATATCATCAGGGGTTGTTGGTGGCGTCTCATAAACTTTACTATAAGAAGAAATCGCAGCTTGCATATACGATCTGGCGATCTCGGAGGCCATCTGACAGGTCCTCCAGGTTCAATCCAGCGGTCCGGACTAAAGACACATCCAAAAACTGACGAACTACGGCAGTATTGTGAGGTGGAGCACCATTGTGTTGGAACCACATCAGTTGACAAGTAGCTAACGGAATATTTTTTAACAGAACGCCTAAATTATTCTGAAGAAATTCCATATAAACCCTACCCGCTAGCCGTTGGTTATGAAAGAACGGGCCTATGATGTGTTGTCCAATGATACCTGCCTACACGTTGACTGACCATATGTATTGACTATGTGCTACAATAAATCGATGGGGATTTTGTGTCTCATAATAATGACAATTGTGACGATTCACAAATCCATTTTTGTGGAAGGTAGCTTCGTCTGAAAATATCACTTTCTCGAAAAAGTTCGCATCATGATCAGTTCTTTCAATTGCCCACTGACAAAATAACAGTCTGCTTTCGAAGTCACCCGCAGTAATTTCCTGGTGTAACTGGATCCGATACGGATGATACTCGTGTATTCTTAAAGTGTTGTGTACCGAAGATTTACTGATATTAGTCATTCTACTTATTTCGCGCACACTGGATTCTGCATTTTCTTGTAATACTACTAACAATACTTGCAACTGATTTTCATCCGTAAGTACAGAGTTATTGCGGTTCTGTTTTGTACGTGCTACGGATCCAGCACTACCTCTCATAGCTTTACACTCTATAGCTTTTCAATAGAGAATTTAATTCTGCATCAGATGGTGTAAAGATATACAGGTCCGTTCCATTAAAAAAAAAAAATACGTTCAGTACTACGAAGTCACCCAAAATCAACGCTAGATTGTGGAACAAACTGTATAATTTTGTTTAGTTTGTATTTGTTGGTTAAAAAGTTCATACATTCAATGGATTCACACACTCCATAGTCGACATAAAAACTCTTCGTTATAAGCATTTAATGTATCATATCTTTTTGAGTTTCTTTTCACGAAAACCAAAATAACTCTAAAACGAAAACCGATAGATAAGTAGATTTTTATAAAACTGACTTTAAAATGCCTAGTAGAACCTAAAAATGCACTAAAAAATGTAGGCGTCTATTTATAATATTGGTTGGCCATGGCTTTTGATGTAACCGCAAGTGCGACATCGATGAAGTTATTTTTTTTTAAATAGATGATAGCTAACTGTGGTTACCAACTTAGTTGAATTTGTGTCATTTCTGTCTTCGTCGATGGACAACAGAGTACAAGTGGACGCTGTGTATACCGACTTTTCCAAGGCATTTGATAAGGTTCATCATAGGTCTTTGATTGTTAAGCTTGGAAACTTCGGTGTACATGGCTCACTATTAAGGTGGATTGAATCGTATATAAGTTTTAGAACTCAGTCTGTAGCTATTCATAATTTTACATCTAAAACGTTTGAGGTCACATCGGGGGTCCCACAAGGTAGCCATTTGGGCCCGCTCCTTTTTTGTATTTTTGTGAACGATCTTGCCGAGGTCTTCCAATTCTGTCATTGTTTGTTATACGCTGATGATGCTAAATTGTATGCACCCATAGTTACATCTCAAGATTGCCAATTGTTTCAAGAAGATTTAGATAAATTTTATAATTACTGTGTGATGAACAGGTTGGCTTTAAACGTGAATAAATGCCACGCAATCACTTTTACACGAAATATAGCTGGTCTGGATTTTTCGTATATGCTTAATGGTAGTAGCTTACAAAAAGTTGAATGTATTAAGGATTTAGGTATATATTTAGACAGTAAAACTTCTTTTTCGTTATCATATTGATTTCATGGTTCAAAAGGCATTTAGATTACTAGGTTTTGTGTTTCGTGTATCTCGTGAGTTTAAAAACGTTAGCACTATTATTACTTTGTATACGACTCTCGTACGTAGTGGCCTTGAATTTGGTTCAGTCGTTTGGAGTCCTTGTTATTACACATATATAGACAGAATTGAGAGGATTCAACGCAGATTCGTAAAGCATCTAAATTTTAAATTTTTTCCTGATAGAAATTCAGTGTCGTACCAGTGGTGCCTAAATGAATATGGGATATTGTCTCTTGCTAATAGAAGATTATTTTTAGATTTTGCGTTTCTCTATAAACTACTAAATAATAAGATTGATAGCTTTTATTGCATCCAAAATATAAATTTTAATGTGACATCTTACAGTACGAGACTGGGGTCTACATTTTATTTACACAAATGTAATACAGTTGCTTACATGAATTCACCTTTGTACAGACTTTGTACAAATTATATAAACAATTTTAGTTCCATCGACGTTTTCCACGTCGGCATGGGACGTGCATTGCGTTTGGCTAAGAATATGCTCCGATAATGTAGATTTATAATTTTGTATGGGACGAGTGGTGGTGGTGAGTTGAGTAAGATACATTTTTATATATTATCTATGTATATACAATGTGCACTTGTGAAATATGTGTATATGTTACACTGTTATTGGGACATTTAGTCCTGTTGTGTAATTCACAATGTTTATATAAATAAATAAATAAATAAATAAACTATGCTTAACCCCAAAATTCCAAAATCCAGATATCACTGCAAAGTCAGGAACTTTTAATCGTGGATAATAATTAATAATATTAATAAACACATAATTGATTTAAACAACGTAAACATTTTATTTCAATAACAAAATTATAATAAGAGAATTTTCCTGGAAAATATAGCGATTTACAATTAATTGTAAATATTACAACGTTATATCATTATTATGAATATGTCTAAATCAAAACTCAGTGGTTGCACTTTGAAATTTCATAATACCGATAATATTTAGCAAAACTACAGCTAAAAGATCACTTTGTGAACGTAAGGAATTGTAACAAGTGCACCATTTAACGTAAATAGTATATTTCACATTGATTCATACATAAGCCTAAAACATTGTATCCATTATTATAGAAAAGTCATAAGACTACAAATAATCCAGGTGGCCTATCACTATACTATACCGTTAAAGTATTTGTAGCTATACTTCTATTAATATTTTAATTATTGACCGTTTCCAAATAGCAAACCACCGACTTGATAAAAAAAGAAGCGAGTAATTAGTTCTGAGCTATTTGTATGATAGTATAATCTGTCTTCAGTGGAGAAATAGACGCGCAGGTATTTAAAACTGTTTAAAACCGATATTAATTATTCAAATTAGAGTTTTGTAAGCATGATTCATATGCTAGTCGAGGGGGGCCGGCAAACAGCAGACCCCTGAGGTATCGTCTTTTATAACTGAGCATTTATCATTTAACACATTGATGAACTATATATTTCATCTGTCATTTCATCCTTATAAGTAATAAATTAACACTTTTTTTTGTTTATTCAGGTCTAAATGAGCGCTTAAGATGAAACTGAGAGGTTAATTTGTATGTTTTTCTTTTAAAGGAAATGAACGTGGCGCGCGTAAAGTGAATTGATTGCGTTTGCTATAAATGCAAAATGGGATATTTTTGTTGAAATAAATATGATCAGTAATGAAGCAAAATATGTTATACGGGTTCACTTTACAAATCAACTGCATCATAGAAAAACATCCTGAAACTCCCAGAAAGCGTTTTCTTAACGGTTTTATAGATGGACGCAATCTTTACTTTAAATTTAATTTCAGTTTTATAGGTATACTAATAATTTTACTACCTTTTTTTATCAGATAGTTTATACGCTATTTATTGCACATCAGTGCCAAATGATTAAGTGTGTACATTTAAATTTTATATATTTAGGTAATTTTTTTATTTTTCGTATATGTAATAGTACCAATCTCTTTAGTATTTCTAGGTAGGTGATTTTTTTTTAATAAGTGAAAGGCGGTGATTAAACAAAGGTTTTTGTAATATCATTCTTAATTTAGTTATTTAACAAAAAGAATTAAGGTTTATTTGAGAATGGAATTATTATAGAAACAAAAGTATTTATAATAAAAGTATTTAACCTTTAAATTCATTCTTTGAAAATTTTAAAATTATATAACTAAAACGTTATGTTTAGGTTTTAAATCGAATTATAAATTTTATGTATGAATATATGTGATATTGTTCGCCTTGCTAGTGGAAATAATGTGTTGGTTTGGTCGTTTATATGCGAAAACATTTTCATTTGCAATTTCCTGCATAAAAAATAAATGATTACGAAAACATTTCAAAAAAAAAAGCTTATAACTCAAAATCACAAACGCATAGCAAAGCATTGGTATAGATGCATTTTTGAAAGAGAAATCTATCAAGCTTGTGCTTAATATACAGGTGTTCCATTAAAAAATAATTTAAAGGTATTTTTACAAACATGCACGTACTTATGAAGTAAGTGTTGGATATATTTTAGTTAAATTGGATGTCATGTTAAGTTAGCGCAATACTTCTTTAAGCTACGTTTAGCATTTGTACTTTTAAGTATTATAAATAGCAAAGATATCCGTACTTTTCTAAGGGTCAGATTTTGCTAAAAAGTATTGCATTTAATTTTTATATGGAAAACGCTTTAAGATAGGTAATATCTGGAAAAATTGTAGAAAAATTAATACAGCATCGAATAATTAAAAAAGATGCAAAACGTTGCGTTTTAATTAAAAAAAGTTGCTACTTGGTTTTAATGATAACGGCAACATTGCATTTGTGAAAATACGTAGAAGTGTAGCTCACTTTAAATAACTTGCAGATACAAAGTTTGAGCCAAATCTTATGTTTAGTTCTTCATATACATCTAGTGTGCTATCTACTTTCGGAGAACCGTTACAGACTCATGCATATTAATTTAGAAAGCAACACTTTGCCATCAATTATGTGAAGTTATTTCATAAAATGTGTAGCTTTGAAGTTAACCATGAAGATTATGAAAGGAGTTGATAATACTCCTTTCATATACTTACTCAAAAAGGCGAACTTATCATTTTAAAAAAAAAAAAGTTGCTACACAACAACTTTAAAGCTATTTATATATCATATTCCAACTTTCATGCCTTTTACTAATAAAGCAATGTACTGCTACATATCTTTCGACATTATTAATTTTACGTATTATATTTCCATTACTTCTGTGAGGAAATCGATTCAACACCTACCGCTTCACGACTTCATAAAGTAATGGCGGGCAGAATCGATACAGGAATGGTACTAAGAAAGGCAGACGTAAGCTTCACTGAAAGTGAAGAAGAAAGAGCTCTCTTCCTTCTAGAGACTCACTTCCCTGAAAGCAAAATGGGTACCTCGGAAAATCAAAACGGCAAGCGGTTAAAGTTGGCTCTAAATACCTTTCAGCCTTCACCAACACCGGGAGTAGACGGAATTCTTCCAGTCTTACTTCAGAAAGGGCAGAACGAAATCCTTCCCCATATGATCCGGATGAGTCGAAGTAGTTTGGAGCTGGGTTATATTCCAGAAGCTTGGCGAAATCACCTTCATACTAAAGCAGGTAAACAGCACATTACGCACCTTAAATTCTACAGACCTTACATCATTGTTTTTGAAAACGGTGGAAAGGGCTGTAGATAATTATATCAGAACAGATATCTTGGAGCGGGTGCCGTTGCATCCCTGTCAGTACGCCTATCAAACAGGCAAATCCACCGAGACTACATTAGTGGACCTGACGGATCGAATCCAAGATGCACTGACCAATAAAGAAACCGTAGTGCGCGCCTTTCTAGTCACACAGGACGCTTTCGACAACACTCCACAGGAGTCTGTCAAAAAACCATTAATTAACAGGGGGGATAGATAGCGTAACTTCAAGATGGATGTCGCACTTGCTGTCTACCAGGTCGGTGGAGGCGGAGGTGGGACATAAGACCATCTCGGTGCATACGACCAGAGGATGCCCCCAAGGGGAAGCTACATCTTCACTTGCGAAGCTTAATAGTAGACGAACTCTTATACGGGCTCACTGATCTTGGCATACCTTGTCAAGGATATGCTGATGATATTGTCATATACGCAAGAGGCAAATTTGAGAATATCCTCTGTGACATAGTTTATAGAGGACTAAACTTTACGAAAAGATGGCGTCAATCGGTGGACTTAATGTTAAAGCCAAAAACGCCTTGATGGTGTGCAGTGAAAAATTGGGGATGCAACCCAAAAATACTGCTTTGGAAGTATGCAGCGATAGTGAGACCGATTATCACTTATGCCTCAGTAGCTTGGAGCAAAAGAACTAATCTGAGCACCGCGAGAATTAATCTCCTGAAAGTGCAAAGAAAGCATGCGTATGCATAACTGGGGCTATGAGAACTTGCCTAACAGCAGTTATCGAGGTAGCATTAGATCTTACCCCTCTCCATATTGCGATAGGAAACGGAAGGAAGGATTAAGCATAGGTCTCAATCTGATGGCGATCAAACCTGGGACATGCCGCGGGATGACGTCGTTGACATGACGAGCCATTGCGAAGGAAACTTCGACCTGGCCGCTGAAGATGTTCACCGCAGTTGTAAACAAAATGTAGCGAAGTAATTCCACAAGACAACGGCTCAACAGCCCGGAAACATACATTATACACAAATTCAATTCGGTAATGTAGCCACTGATTTGGCTTCGAGTTATTCATGGATTGCTAGTACCGCTGAGTAACTAGTAGTACACATGACTACCTATGTAGAAGCGACTTCAGGAACGATGTGACCATCATTTCTTGCATTTAGAACAGTCATCAACCAAGTATCAATAGATAACATTTAACTGAGACTATTTTACTTTAAAATTCTAGGGCAATATCTTTAGTCGCTAAATTTGCGTGACTGGCGTAGGAATGTAATAAATATTAAAATTTTAAGTTGAAATGTTAGCAATGTGTTATGCTGATGATATGTTGTAATGGTGTTTCTATTTTGCTGGGGTTAATGATATGAAGAATGGAAATCAAATATTGTGAAATAAAATTTATTTAATTATTCCTTATAACAATAAATCAAATATTAGCTTGTGCAGTTTTCTATCGCAGCGAAACTAATCCCTTGAAACACAGGTGGCGTCGCAAAATAAAATTCGTAAAATGAATTTATTGCACGCATTTGACAGGCGATGGAAAATGTTATGTTTGCTAGTAAACAATTCGACAAGATACAAAGCAGATTAAATAAATTGCTGTGGGAGTAGCTAAGTAACGTGAATAACCTAGGGTTATAATATAATTAGTTTTTTAGTTAAATACTTTTAGTTACACACGGAAGATTACATACATGAGGTAAGTTTATATACATAAGCAGGATAAACGGACAGACCAAAATTCTTTGTTTTTTAGTGGGCAGCCAGCAAATAAATGTAGATAAATAGTGCAGAAAGTTACATGGAAGTAAACAATGCAGTAATCGGGAATATAGTTATTAGATTTTCTGGCTCCAAAACCGCAGCACGTTCTAGTTGTCGAGATTTCTTATGTAAGAAATAAGTCGCATGCCTATTTCAAGATCAGAGCAGCAGTGAATCAGATCTTTCTGGATTGCCTTACCTTTTGTCCTAACAATACAATAAGAGAGATTGAGCTGTATTGGCTGTCAGGATTGCGGTCTCGCTTATAAATCAACTGATGCGAAGATATAGCACGCCTGTGGAAAACTTCAAAATATAGGTAGTTGAACTGCTACAAACAAATTATCTGTCGGTATTCCTTCAGTCAGAATTGGTTAATTCTTTTGTCCATAAATTCCAGCTCTGGCCGAAATAAGTATGCAAAATTGACAGGTTATAGTTCTTTGCTAATTTCCACACAGTTTTTTTTTTTTTTTTTCAATTCAACAAGAACACCAGCAAAGTCGGTACAACTATCTACTACATCGGTGCTGTGTCGGCGGTCAATCAAAGAAGGGATTGCATACACAGACAATCGCGTTTATATACCAAATGAAAGCAAAAAACCATTGATATTGCTTTCTGGACATATCTGTTTATAATAGATATGTCCAGAAAGCAATATACAAATAAATACGTTCGAAAACTAGACATAAGTGATGTATTAAAGAATGTACCCCTAATTAAAATAAAGTGATAAAAAATACCTTTTAATTATTAATTATTATTTTTAATTATATATTTACTTTATTTAATTATAATTTTAAATGTGATTGCTAAATTAAACAATTTATTTTATGTGAAGGTGAAGCGTTGCAATGTCATTGCCAGTAACGTATTACACAATCTGTAGGTAAGATATTTTTAAATCAGACTTAGGGTTGGAGTACGAAATTGATAAAATGTAATTTATTCATTGTCAGTAAGATTATGAAGAATGGTTGGTTAAATGCCATTAGAAACCACAAAAATAGCGTTAACGCATGTGTTGACAAATGTACACAAGCTTTATATCAATCTTCTGAAATTGTTCAATGAATCGAAGACGTTCTGTGGGTAATTGAACAGATTATAAAATAGGTAATAAATTATTAAAACCAATTGTTGCAACCATAACGATGATGTAGTTCGTTGTATCGGATATTCAATTTCATTTCTTAACTTTAGCACCAGCGATGTAGTTATTGAAATACAGCATCAACAATTTTTAATTATGTTTAGTAGCAACGACAAATATTTGCTATAACTTGACTGCTAGTTACTACACCGTACAAGTTTACTAAGCATAAGCACTGTTCTTTACTCGTTGTACGGGAATCGAAGGAATACGTTCCTCAGCGTATAGATGCATACATTGTCTCGAGCCGTTGCAAAACACTTCGGTGCACGAACAGGTATTACGAATACATCGCTAAACGACACCTAATCCCATATTTACGACACAAAACACGAAATAAATCGATGGGGCAAAATAACAGCTCCGGTAAGTCTTGTTTATTGGGAAATAATTATTTTAAACGTGAACATCTGCGCGGCTCGCATATACATGTCATTTCAGACAATACGTCTAGTTTAGTCGTAACTTCCAAAGGAGTTTCGAGAGAGGCCGCACGGTGAATTCCCGCGAAACGGTATTAGCCACTCATTGTTCTTGATGAAATATTACGCCTTTTTAACTAGTGCGCGGTTCGTATATCTTAAAGGGGAAAAAAATCCAGCCGACAATACGGTCAGCTACAGCTATGGGTGGACTGTTTTGATTGTGACGATTTTACCGTGAATAGTAATCATAATTAGCTATAACTGATGCAGTAAAGTAGGCACAGCTGATGTACGGCTCATACAGTTTAACGATAAATTGCAAAATATAAAATATAATGTTCATGGGGTGTCAAATAAACTATTACTATTCCAGTTCAGCGACTATTCTACAACTACTACTTTCAAAAATATTTGTACATTGTTTTCTAAACAGACTAGACGAGTTATTAATTAAAAATAATGTCTTACGTAACTGCCAACATAGTTCCAGGAAAGGTTACTCAACCTCCATCACTCTCATGTGTTTTTATAATTCTGGAGTTACATCCTTGGAAGCAGGATCTTATTCCGTAGACATGTTTCTAGATCTAAGTAAAGTCTTTGATTGCGTGAACTATGCCATTCTATTAGATAAGATATTCAATTGGGGTAATGCTTTTGAATGGATCACATCTTTTCTATAAGATAGAAAGCAATATGTGACCATCAATTACAGAACCCAGAATACAATAAGATGTATGTATCGTCAAACGGGGTTAAGTGATTCATTTAACCAAATCACTCGGTGAATATCCGAACTGTTTGCCTCTTTAGCGATCAGTGAGACAAAGGTACCAATAATACTAATCCTATACGTTTCTTGTCTGAACCAAGTAATACAGCTAGGTATCGCATACGCTGCTCATTCTCTTCAAATATATTAAATTAATAATAAAATACATTAATTTTTCAATGCTTGATTGTTATTTCTAAAATCGGTTAAACGTTTGATTGCACGCAGCACTAAGAATGATTTTCTGTCTCTCAGGTGCTAGATATTGTTTCTCTAATCCTTTAGGAATAATATGCACTATTAAAATATTGTCCTAGTTATATACACGAAATCTAGCCCCATTTTTAGGGAAAAAAACAAATTATGAGGTAAAGTGAGTCGCAATGAAAATTAACTAAAAATCGGCCACATTAGTGTTGATGTTGTTTAAATTTTTATTTATTTTATTGTTATTTATTTAATGGCTTTAGTTCCTTTTCTAAAGGATGTAAAAACTTGAGAATGTATCTGCAATAATTACCATGTTTAAATGTCGAACAATAAAAGTGTGTGTTATTCTTATAAATTGTTAATTTATTTTAAAGTATTTCATTTACTTAATACAATATAATTTGTTAAAAATAAAATTTAAAACTGGTGATCGGATAGCAGAAGTGGCTTCTCCAGTTTTACCTGTAACCACTGGTATTTCGCAGAGATCCATTCTTGGGCTCTTGTCATTTATATTATTTGTTAATGATATGCCTGCCGTCGTTTCGGGCGCACTCTTTATATACTGCGTTACTACAAAAGAAATAGATACCTTCAATGTTTTATTAATCCAAAACTAATAACGTTATTATGAATTCGTTTAAACTATTTTACAAAGTGATTCTTAAAGTTTACTTTGGGAACTCATAGGTGCACTGTTGAAAATATTACGGTGTTGGCGTTAATTTTGCGCTAGTCAAATATTTTAGTATTGATTTTTCCAAACTTTGCCAGGCGACTTGACTACGCGTATTTAATACAACAGAAATTACTATAATTTCGTGTGAATTCTTTGTTCAGATATGAGGATTGACTATTTTTCTAGACATTCAGAAGCGTCAACCAATCAGAATTTTTCCCTCGGATAGAAATATAGAAACCCCACCTATTCTAATACAGTATTGCATTATACGCACCACCTGTATTGCACGTGTATCTGTTTTCGTGTTTGATTCTCCGTATTAACATATCCAAACAAACCACCAAATGTGACTGACTTGCAAAGTGTAACCTCGTGTTATTAAACGTTAATTCCATCAGTGGCCATAAAAAATTTCAACATCTTAAAGATGTATTGGGAACATCTATTTACGCAATTAGTTTAGACTTGAATCAAATAGCATAAACATTCACTTAATTTTATAATGGTTCTTAAAAAATCATTTTAAAAATTGGTACGTTTAGTTGAAACCAAAACTTGTGAATTAGTGGTTTTGCATATTTATAATTGAGGAAACGTCTTAAAGAGAGAATATTGTAGCACTAAGAAATAGGAGTTGCATATTAAAAAGACGTTGTGTTTAGAAAATGGTGTTAAAACACCCAATAGATCACATTAATTTAGTTAAACAGCTAGTAAATTTGTCTAGTCTAGATCAAATAAAATGTGACTAGAAGTATTTTATAATTCCACGTGTCAGTTGGACAAAATAACCCCTTAGCAATAGACAATACTTGACTATCTTTGCTCGTCAAATTTAAACTTCTATAGTTCTCGACAAATAACACGAAAAGAGTGTGGACTCTCCTGACTATTAAATTAGTCAAAAAAGTGTTAAAATTTTCAACAGTGTGCTCAATATGGGCTCCTCCTGTCACACGGCACACATCAAGGCGATAGTCTAGTTAATTCCAAACCCGGCGTAACATATCTGCATCGACACTTTCCACAGCTTTGGTGATGTCTTGTTTTAACTCATCTAAATCATTAGGAAGTGGAGGGGCGTAAACCAGGCCTTTCACAAATTCCCATAGAAAAAAATCACACGGTGTAATATCTGGACTCCTTGGTGGCCACCGTACGAGTAACACGGTTGTCGGCTGTTACACGGCCTATCCAGCGCTGTGGAAATGTTTCGTCCAGATAATTTCTAACGACACGGTGCCAGTGAGGAGGTGCTCCATCCTGTTGGAAGATGAAGTTCCCCCCGTCCTCATGTAGTTGAGGCATCAACCAATTAATCAACATTTGATGATATGTAGCTCCCGTTACTGTGTTTTCTTCAAAAAGGGAAAGGACCATACACCTTTGTGCGAGATACAGCACAGAACACATTCACTTTTGGAGAATCATGCAGATACTCTACCAACACTCTTGCAGGTTCAGTCCCCCATATTCGGATGTTGCGTTTATTCACCTTGCCACTTATGTGGAACGTTGACTCGCCACTGAAAACTATCCGCTCGCAAAACTCATCTTCATTACGCTGTAGCATTTGATTGCAGAAATCTTGACGTTTAAGCTTATCATCTTCACGTAGATGCTGTACCAACTGCAATCTGTAAGGCGTCAGTTTTATTCGTTTACGTAAAATTTTCCACATAGTTGGTTGCGGAATTTGTAGTTCCAAACTTGCACGTGTTGTTGACTTTTGTGGACTTCGTTGGTAAACAGCACGAACACGTTCCACTGTTTCTTCTGACACCCGAGGTCTTCCCGAACTTTTGCCTTTACATAAACAAGCCTGTCGTTTCAAATTGATATCACAAATAACTTTTGTTTTATACAATACCAAAGGTGTCTATTTCTTTTAAAGTAACGCTGTGCAATATCCTTACAGTTTTTAAGTAAGATGACACAATGGTTTTCTATGAATAATTTACACTTAAGTGCAGATAAGGTTAACTTTAACTTTATTTTTCATATGCCACAGTCAAGGCTGGATTTCTACTTCGAAGTCAACCTGAACGACTCTATGATCTCTAGTAGTGAAGCGACGAAATTTTTTGATATAACTGTGGATCTGAGTTTAAGTTGCAGGTCACATTGTGAGAGTATTATTACTAGAACACTACATGTTATAAAATACTATAAAAAACTTAAAAGTCTGAAGTTAAAAGTGGTAATGCTATGTTTACTACAGTGAAGCCCATTCAAGAATTTCTTACGGTATTGAGTTTTTGGTATTTCGTCTTGTTCTAATTACACATAAGCTACGTTCTTACACTATACACATATTTTACTAATTATCTCAGAAAGTATCCATTTTAGATGCATAATGAATATGTCTTTCTTTGTATTTTTATAACGGCAGTTTGATGAGAAAGAGAAAAGTAGGTAGTTGTATTAAAGAGAAACAAGTTTTGGCACTTTTTTAATGGACAGTTCCGTAATTTTCAGACACGCTGTATAATGTTTTGTTTTTATATGACAATTAATTTATCGTATCAGGCGGTAGAATTGATAACAGGTCATGGTAATTTTAAATCATATTTATGTAGAATTGGGAGGGTTAATGATTCGCTTTGTGAATATAGTGGCGTAGATGATCTCTCACTGATCAGTGGCGGTCACGTGCGGTTAAGTTAAGGCATTAGCTAGTGGGTTAAATTGGCCGCGACGCGAAACAGATATTAGAGATAATGAGTCGGTCGAATGGTGGGATTTTTTTAGTAATGTTCCTAAAGAACTAAATAGGTTACGGCATGATATTTAGATAGTTAGTAGGGTAGCACGTGTTTATGAATAATATTTTATGCTCTTTAGTGGTCGGAATTAGTGTTAAACTACAAATATATAAAAGACAGATCTTTAATTTAATTACTCTTGCTTAGAATAATTAGGATTAAGTTATTGTTAAGCTTTAGAATAGGTACTGCTGTTGTTTTGCTTGTTTCTAGGTCATTACTTCTTTCCTGTTTCAACTTCCAATGCATCCTCCGCATTTAAGGAAACGCGGAGGCTGTTTCTTCAGCACTCAAAAGGATAATAATAATTTGCGGTTATCAGTAGTTTTTGTTATTAATAATATTATATTTTCGTTATTCAGAATATAATAAGAAAATTATTTAGTTGGAGTAGGAACATTTCAATTGTTATGAAATTCATGTAGTACTTAGAATAGGTAGCCGCGTGTAGTACCTTTTAGGTGGAGCACGAGGTTGGGATGATTATGATTTGTAATAATTTAGTTTTCATAAATAAAGTTTATAACGTTTTTGAAAAATTCATTCGGTTTCGAATACGCTATATGGTTAACAGTTTTGCAAATTTTCAATTTTCCAAGTTAAATATCTTAATTGTTATAGAAGTTCAAATGCACTCGTCCATCTGTCAAAAATTTAAAAAAAGAATGTAAAAATGGTTAAAAATAACAACATAGTTGTTTTATCAAACTTGCTTTAAAATTCAACGAGGAATTAAAAAATGTAATAATATATACGGCGTTCCATTTAAAATATCCAAGCTTGGCAGCCACTTCCGGTATGTCAGATGCGTGAGATTACTAGAAATATTTTAGTTCAATAGCGCACGTCGGCATTAGTATATTGCGAAATTTTCAGAATTTTCCAATGTGTACTCTTTCATATATCGATCGATGCAATTCTCGTGGGTATGTAAATTAGCAAGATCAAAGTAATGGCTACTTGTAGCGGAATCAGCCAGAAAGTATAGTAAATACATCCAAATCGATTTATAAAGTGTCCAGCTGAAATATATACAGAGTTGATAATTATTAGTACCTTTATTATTTAATGATGTTTTGTTCGTAGCCGTTAATTATGTATAGTTATTCCTTTTTTTTTTTTTTCTTCGTGAGGGTAGCGGCTAATTTTTATGATGACTTAAAAAGTTAAACAAATCATATTTTTAACGTTTCGACAATCTTTATTTTTCTTGTCTTCCTCAGAAACAGTATATTTTATAATTTAACTTGTTTATTATTATTATTATTTTTTTTAATTATTATATCTAGGGACATTCACAAACATTTTAAAAAACATATTTAATAGTTACATTTTTAAAACAATTTTACAATGTTAATAACAACTATTTTAAATCAACTTATTTAAAAAAAAAATAATAATAATAAAACAAGTTAAATTATAAAATATACTGTTTCTGAGGGAAGACAAGAAAAATAAAGATTTCGGAACGTTAAAAAATGATTTGTTTAACTTTTTAAGTCATCATAAAAATTAGCCGCTACCCTCACGAAGGAAAAAAAAAAAAAAAAAGGATAACTATACATAATTAACGGCTACGAACAAAACATCATCAAATACAATTCGACCTGAGTGAAAAATGGTCAATAATTACCCCAGAGTTTCCTTATACAAAATGATCAACAAAAAATATGGACAAACTGCATATCAAGCTGCCAGTAACTGGAAAAAAAAGAGTTTGATTTAAAATAGTTGTTATTAACATTGTAAAATTGTTTTAAAAATGTAACTATTAAATATGTTTTTTAAAATGTTGTGAATGCTCCCTATATATATAATTAAAAAAAAAAATAATAATAATAAAACAAGTTAAATTTAAAATATTTGTTTTCTGAGGAAGACAAGAAAAATGAAGATTGTCGAAACGTTAAAAAAATAATTTGTTTAACTTTTTAAGTCATCATAAAAATTAGCCGCTACCCTCACGAAGGAAAAAAAAAAAAGGAATTTATTATTTAATATGTCCAATGAGCTTATATAATAGCCAATAACGCTTATTTGACTATTCTTATAAGCAAATTAAACAGCAACAACAATAGTCAAAACAACAAATTGTAAACAAATGTTTTAACAACTAGAATTTTAAATATTTTGTGGCTAAGTACTTTTCATACTTTTCCCACATTATTCTTTTCCTGTGTACTGTAACTACATTGTTTGAGCTATAATGTCTAGTGTAAGCTGCCGTTAAAGATTTTCTTATACATATTCACATTATATAATACATAATTTGTATGCAGATTAGGAATTTTCGTCTTTAGGTTTACTAATAACATTTCTTACCTTGCATGGCTAAGGTACGCAAATATTTATTACCTCCTATTAATAACCACTATTAGAAATATGTAAATGGTGTTCTTGAGATTACTTGTTAGCAGCACTAACAGTCGTTAATGTATGTCGAATTATACTGACTAATGAGAAATAAATTCTAGTAAGTACTAGGTATATGGAAATTATAATTTCGAAATAAAGTAAAAACAAATTCTTATAGCTTAAAGCTAAACGACATTTACATTTTATACTTGAACACCCTTTAAGAACCAAAACTTATTGCAAGTTAAGGTAACTTCTCCGACCCTTCCATTCTTGTATGTGTAACATTATATACGCGAAATAAATTTACGTGCATTTGTGTAAAGTACGTGATTTTCATGATGTTAGCTACAGCTAGGCTATTTGTGCGAATGTGACATTTGCAACTTAAGAACTTGTTAATAAATCAATGTAACTGTCTAACATACATAGATCGTTAGGAGCTGGAAGTATAGTAGAAACACTTATTTCAACGGGTACACAGAGAAAAAGGATTCTTTAAATCAAAGCCACTATTTAAAAGAACCATTTTCTTCAGTTAATACATATTTCTTTCAGTTGAAAATGGTATTATTTCAATGAAAGAAATGCATGTTGACTAAAAAAAATATCTATAAACTGAAAGAAATGGTTCTTTTAAATAAGGGCAAAGAAATATTTCTTTGGTTTAAAAAATCCTTTTTATCGATAGTTAGTAAGATAGAAAAAAAGACAATTGTGAAACCAACAATCTTACAGTTCCACAAGACACACGGTTGAATATTTTGCTCGATTTACACGAAAATAATCCGCAGAAAGTAACTCGACAAGTAGCTGTAGACCAGTTAGTCTGTAAATTTTCTGTCTACTACAAAATTACATAATACCCAATTTAACTGCACTTTACCCTAATTGTGAAAATCCAAATTATTTTGTTGTTTTTATTAGCAATGTTTAATATTATCTCATGTGATCTATAAACAATATTCAAAGATATTATGTCTAATCAGATCTTGAAAGGCCGGCAGGACAGCGAATATGCAAAGATTGCAAGCTTTTTGCTTTGCTCTCTTGTTAAACCTATTCCTACAAGAAAGAAAGTATTTACTTTAGTTTAATAATAAAAAAAGTTCGCATATGTTCCAACATTTATGCAGGTCACTGTATAATGTTTTGCCAGAGGCTGTCAGGGGCCTTTCGGATTGGGGCTTTTATAATAATAATGTAAAGTAATTTCTGGTCGCGAAAGCCTTGCATTCTGCCAAGGAATCTCTGTCATTCAATTTTTATTTAATATGATTTTAATTTATAGAATTCTAAATTTATCACATTTTATGGATTATTTTAATATCTTGTGTATAATCTTAAGTATATGTAGCTCATTTTTCTACTCTTGATTATACAATTATAACTGTTCTATAGCCTATTTTTGAGTTATGTAAGCACATGATGTTAATAAAGAATTCCAATTTGAATTTTGAATCTAAATTCCACACCTGCAAATAATGTACTGATGATAGCTAAATAGTTACTACTATCAATGGCATTACTATAGCTAACTGATAACTGAACCCACATACTTAAGGTGGTTAATCGAAGTGATATGAATAGACTAACACGCAAATATTTTAAATTTCAAAAAAATTTAATTATAAAAAAATTTAAATGCCTTTTAACGGTTTCGGTTTGATCCAATGCTTCTTTATATAGATTTGAAAATACGTGTGCATGCTACCACGTTCATGGAAAATGGAACTGCGTATGTGTATAGATTCTCTAATAATCTGTCAAAATGGAAAATTCATTCAAGTAATTTTTGCTCTCATACTTTCTCTGTAGGTTTTAGTTAGCTCAAGGCTACAACTAAAAGGGAGTAATATTTTCTTTTAATTTATTCAATAAATTTTGTACTAATTGATGTCTTATTCTAATTCATTTGCCTTAAAAATTTGCAAGGAATAAGTAAGTTTACAGCTCATTTGCATAAGATTATGCTCCATACAATTAATAGTATTCGTGAAGCATCCGCTTAAGAACAAATAGCTCTGCGTAGTGATTAAACGTAACATTTACTTGAGAAATTACAGGCGCATACAAGCGTACACACCAACTACACATATCGGTTACAGTAAGGACGTGACCGTTCCCCATTAATATGCATACCGGTGTGATTACTGTTCTTAAATATTCGTGATTGATTGATTACCGTCGTCTGGTTTTAGTAATTAGTGTTACCGTAGGAAATTAATTGAGCAAATATCGTGAACGGCATGCTAAAGTACGTATTAGTAACTATGTATTCAGTTAAATTAATATTGCAAGAAATTGAGGATTCAAAAATTAAGAAACTGGATGGAAAGTGGAGTTTTATTCAAGAAATTTTTAAACGTGATGAAAATATAGCTATTAAAGATGACAGTGGCTGTGTAAGTATTACTGAAAAAAAAAACGATCGTTGTGTTATATAAGCACTTAAATCGTTCCGAAATCTAGAAAATTTTAATATCTTTGCTTAATAATGACGTGCATACGTAAACGTCAGTTTGCGGTGCTTGCGGCTGATCTTTTCTCTCACAATGTCTTATTATTGAGGTTGCGATGTCTTCCCGAGGACTAGAGTCGTATTTAGTATGCAGCGCTTCCAGCAGTAATATAATGAAACAGCTGAACGGTCTCCGATTTCTTGGCCCGTTGCGAGATCATTCACGTCATTTCATTAAATGCAAGTGAAACATGGGCACTAACAAAGAAAGCAGAGGAAGAACTGGATGTGTGGGAAAGAAAGATGCTCAGAAGAATATATGGAGGAAAGAAAGAAGATGGGATATGAGGAAGGAGAACTAATCGGGATCTGTATGCTCTGCATGAAGAACCGAAATTATCAAGGGTAGTAATGGCTCAGAAGATGATTAATGATATCATGAATGTGCGAATGATTGGAAATAGAGGCAGAGGGAGACCAGGAGTAAGCTGGAAGAGGCAAGTGGAGGAACTACTGAAAAATCAGGGCGTGAAGAGGTGGAAGGAGACTGCTGGCGACAGAAGAAAATGGAGAGATGTAGTCCGAAGAGTATTTCGAATTTTTTCGAATTTCTAGCAGAAATTTGATTTTGAAACTTGCAGTGTAGACATGGCTTACTGTGATCTATTTAAGGAAAATAGTTTCAACTTTATAGCACTTTCGGTATACAGGGTGTTGATATCAACTTTCTTATTTTAAATGGAATGGTATATTTTTTATCAGTCTAGTGAATTTGGCGAGTTATTTGCAACTAGTTTATATGAAGGTTCTCTACCCCTAAACTCGACCGTTTTTAACATATTTTCATTTTCGTTGATTTTTTGACATTTGCACTCTTTCAAATAAAATCAAATATTTCATGAGATAGCAGATATTTAGTGGTTCTACTAAGGTCGATGTAAATACAAGGACGTAGCTATAAGGTGTTGTAGCAATAATCACTGAATCACATACAGGGTGTTCAAAAACGTGCCTCTAATGTGGATACCTTTAAGCTAACAAAACTTTTTTCTTTCAAATGGAATATCTATTTATCGTTTTTTATTATTATTTATATTTACTACAACATTGAATGCAGTGCGAAATTCTACATCGATTGATATTAGGGTTTGGTATACCTATTAGTTTTTGAAGTATTAGCACTTCTTGCAAAAATTGCTAAAAATATGCCTAAATTCCAAGTTTCAAACAAATAAAATGAGGTTTTTTCTACAAAACAGCCTGTACATTATTTGCCTAACCGATCTAAATATTTATGTTTCAGATATCTAACGTTCCCTAGTTTCTTACTAATAGTAATGCCTTTTAGTCATTGAGAGCGTACATTAATTATTAGATATCAGTAGGCCATGAGATGTGCTAACAAACAAGTGATATCTATTGTTGGTAATTTACCAAGTTGCGTAGTGATAAACCTATGCAGTATTAACAAGTCATATCTTTTATAGTAAGTCCTAATGCTGTCAACTCTTTCACACAATTTTTTCTGACTAGTAAAATATTGTAAATCGAAAGAAATAAGGAAAACATTGAAAGTTACATATACAAATAACATTTTAGACTTATTTTTTACATTCATGAAGAATGTAGCAATGATTAGATACCTACACTTATTTGCAATGAATAAAAAACCTTCAAAAATAAAATAGAAAGGGAAATTAAAACAGATATCCTAAATGCACCCATAATATTTCAAATATTGTTCACTTACAAGATTAGGTATTTTCTTTGTAGGGGAGCCATCTGACACGGAGAAAACAATGCAACCTCTTGGCTTTTTGTATTAAACTAGGTATTAAGCGATACAGACAGATAACATAAATCAAGAACAAACTATCAAAAGTCTTCGAAAATGTCAAATTTAAATGTTCTTCCAGAATAATAATTTCTTAGTTTTTTTTTTTTAATTTGACTTAGTTTCAATGTATTTAATAAGCAGGCCAAAATATTAACATGTAATTTGCTGTAGCATAATAATTATGGCTTATTAATATTTTATAATTACAATTACATAAAATTTGCTAATAATTGGAAAACTTCCAATGATAAATATCTCAGGTATGGAAATCAAACAATGCATAAAAACATCATTCCAAAAAATAATATACAGAGTGTTTTTAGGAAAAAAATATTTTATTCACTCGAAACTTGGAAATTAGACATATTTTAGGCAATAAATGCTAATATCTCAAAAACTATCAAACACAGGTATACCAAACCCTAATATCAAACGATGTAGAATTTTACGCTGCATTCAATGCTGTAATAAAAAATGCCATGTTCCTTTGAAATAAAAGAGTTTTGTTGGTTTAAAGGTATCCACATTGGAGATGCGTTTTCGAACAGCCTGTATGTGATTTGGTCATTATTGCCATAACACTTTCTACCTATCTCTTTGTACTTACATCGGCATTAGTAGAACCAGTAAATATCTGATACCTCATCAGCTATTTAATTTCACTTGAAACAGTGCAAATGTCAAAAAAATCAACAAAATTGCAAATATCTCAAAAACGGTTGAGTTTAGAGATAGGGAACCCTGATGTAAACTAATTGTAAATGACTCGATACATTCATTGCACCTATAAAAAATGTACCATTCCATTTAAAATAATAAAGTTGATATCAACACCCTGTATACCGAAAGCGCTATAGAGTTGAAAATATTTTCCTTAAATAGACCACAGTGGGCCATAACTACACTGCAAGTTTCAAAATCAAATTCCTGCTTAGAAGTTCAGAAAAATCTAATGACCCAGTTCGGTGGAACACCCTGTATATTGATAGATAGATAGTTCGCTCTTGTTAATTGCATATATCGTGTAGCTACGAATGAAATGCGAGTAGTTGATTGGAACTTCGTAAACAAGGGAATTAAAAATTTTATCTTCGATTGCGCATGCACAGACTCTAAAAAAATATTTCTAGGATTACTTCTTAGGCGGAAACTACAAAGGACAAATGTTCTTGGAACGGAAATCTCGGCCCAAGCCGAAAAGGTTGCGGCATCTTTGTCGCGTGCCGTAAAAGATATTTCGGGACGATTGTCTGATCCGTAACCACGGGTGTTTTTATTTGATTTTCCTAGAATATTAAATTAGTAGAAAAACAAAAAATACTAGGCATTTGTTTCTATAACTATAAACTATGAACAATATACGTATGTCAATATGTAAAAATAACCTAATTAATATTCTTTCTCTTCCCCAAACTATGATAGTTTTCCCTACCTTTATTGCTATAATATGGTAAAACATTATGAAAGTAAGAAGCTTATAATGTGTTTTAAAAGAATGCCGGGAAACACGAAATATTAAAGAGACAATAACAACTCGCCTATTACAACATGCAGTTCCCATTTGATAACACCGACTGCAATGGACATATTAAATATTTAATTAGTCAAGTACTTAATATTTTCTGTTAAAAACTAAATTTTTTTATCAAATGAATTGACAAAAATAACAAATCTGCAACTTTAAAATTAAATATATAACGATAACTGAAAAGTTTGTTTAATTCCTAGTATTTCTCTTTTAGATATAATTTCAAACGATTTTTAATATTCTGCTCGCCACGTCTACCCGATAAGCTGGGAACGGTAGGCTGTGACCGTGTTCCTGGATATACATTACAAACCGGACATTATGAGTGACGGCGATGGTACAATAATATTACTATTAAAGTTGGACTAAGAAGAAAGTGTTAAAAGTTAAAAACAGACAAGTAAAAGCGTCAAGAGTATTAGCTATTTTTGTGGTAATATGACGTATCCAATGTCAAGACTTACGAACGAGTTACTTAAAATCAGATATTTTACAAAACAAAGGCAAAAAGAAATCAACTTTAATTTATACCGCACATTAACCCTCAAACCCAATCATTGAAATCAATGAAGTAGGCGGCGAGGCCCACAAAGGCAAAGTTAATATGTTAATGAGACAGATTATTAAGGGAACACGTGTGATGTTCATCTTACTTGCACCCACAACATATGTATTGGCCCTTTTTCGCCAACAGTCTACGTCGTACTTCTTTCGACTACTACGAGCTCGCAGCGTCGTTCCTTTTTCCGATATACTTTATCATTTTTACACCTTCTTCGAGTTGGGAGCGTTCGTCGCTGTCTCATTCTGTCATCGTCGACCGCAGTCGCCGCTTCCATCTGTCGTCCTTGTCGAAATCACAAACGAAAGACGTCGGACGTATTCTCCGACCGGGTCACAATTCCCGCCTATTGGAACCGATAGGGTATCGTATGGCACAAAGAGGCCGCCGTTTTTAACAATCCCATATTATTGGTTTGCGCTCGAGGTTATGGTCAACTATTTTGATTCTTTATATTGAGCGGAGATTGTTAATGGAATGAAATATTTCTCAGACGCGGACCGAAGACCGAACGCTTTTCACTTTTCTTTTTATTTTTCGCGTACGTTTATTGTGCGCGTCCTACGTACTGCATTGTATTTTATTGCCGGTTTTATTCGACATTAAATTTTAATACTGCGACGTTATATCGCACCATTAACGAGGACAATATTTCGCCTTGAAATTGATATTGTTTCAAACGACCTAATTTAGATAGGTGCTAAGAAGGAATTGAGAGATTTATGACGAAAGTATGAGCTGCGATATAAAACCGTCAGTAGGAATTGAATGGTAAGGGTTTTCTGCTAAAAAAGAAATCGCAATAGAATGCCATAATAACAGTAATAATTTATAAAACCATATGTTAAAAATATTCTACACTACCAACAGCGAAAAGAATAGGATTTTGGTACACAGAGAAAAATAAAATGTAGCTTATTTATATATTCATTTGAGATGTATTAACATTTTTAAATTAGATGGTATATAATTACTTTAAATAAAAGAAATATTTAAAGCCACTAAATTTTAGTTATTAAACGATAAACTGATAGCTTGTATTCAAAACTTCTACTACTACAGATATTTTATCCATACTATAGTTAGACAATCCGCCTACAAAATAGAGGGATTGCCCATATTAGCCGAGAAATGTTCAGAAAGATATTTCGTTTGGGTAAATCAACTAAAGTAAATAGATAATGCGATATTTATTTTTACTTCCATGGAAATACTTACAATTAGTTAAATTAACTATTGCCCTTGGTTCAAATAAACCTTCTGACCAAATTATTTGTTTGATTGAATGCAGGAATATTTTTAAATATTATTTAAATCAAGTAATAATTTAGTAACTGTAACCAAATGCATGTTAACAAAAAAAAAGTGGTTGAAAACAAAAAAAAAAAATGGTTTTTCCCGTGCATAACAGCTTTAAACGTTCAAACACTATATACTGCTGTAAAGTTCCTTGGCTTATATATAATTAAATCAATATTAACTGAAAAGATTCTAATTATCCCTGAAATTCCTTTAACCTCACACGAAAAATACTCACTTGTGTTCACTATTGTTTGCGTATCTAAGACTTATGCACGTGGGGACATGAATAAAACTAAAGCTAAACGTAAAAAAGCACTCAACTTGAATGCAGGTGCTTGCATTTTCCGCTGAAAGGGAAAAGTTTTAAATTAAAGTATTCATGCGCGTCTACGCAAATAAACCAAAACACCCGGTTTATTTTATGCAAAATACTGTTTGTAATTCAATAACATAATAACGTATTTAAAAGAACTAGAACATGTTGTTAAATATGTACATAATAATAACAAATTTTAAATAAATAAATAAATAAATAAATTTTTATTTGTCATAGATCTCAAAAAAAGATATGGACATTGTCAGTAATTACACACATTTAATTTAAAAAAAATTACCAGAAACTTGTCACAGATTGACCGTATGGGTATTTAAGTACTCGTGGAAACTATAAAAACTGTTTTTAATAAGATACTCTTTTACATTTTTAAAGAGTTTTTTATCATTTTCACATTTTACGTGTGCTGGTAATGCATTGTACGCTTTAATAGCTGCGTAATACGGACCCTTTTCGTAGAGGCCTAATTTGTGATGCGGGATTGATAATTTGGTGGCTTGTCTAGTTAGCATAGAAGAACTAGAAACCGCAGCATTAGAATTAAATTTTGTTTTGTTTTGATTATAGAACTTTATTAGTTTGTAGATGTATATAGATGATACTGTCATAATGTTTAGTTGTACAAAATAGTCTCTACAGGAGGTTCTTGATGGTAGAAAAAGCATACATCGGATAATTTTTTTTTGCAGATTAAAACTTGCTTCATGGTAACAGCCTGCCCCATGCCAGTATACATATCCAATACGTGACTGAACATATGAGAAATAAACATTCGTAAAGTTAACAAGCTCACCGAGCTCCTCAGGTGTATATACCAAAGAATGCACTACTCAGTCTCTTAGATAATCCGCAATGTGTTCTCCCCAGCTGAGAGACTCATCAAAAGTAAACTCCCAGAAACTTAATATGTGAGGATTGTGTAGCGAGGCATCTTTACCTCTAACATATAGAGACTCTTTTCTATTTTGAGTATGATAGACTGAGAATGATGTTTTATTTATGTTAATACGTAGCAAGTTTTTGTCACACCACGATATCATAATCAGCACAACCGTATTCACTCGCAGACAAGGCGCCACAAGAAGAATCAACTATAACAACCGAAGTATCGTCGGCGTATTGATACATGTAACAATTCTATTTGAAACATGTAGATCGTTAATAAATGACACGAATAGCAATGGGCCAAGAATAGATCCCTGAGGGACACCCTGCGCAACGCGAAACTCCCGACTGTATGTGTTCCGCCGTACATTATCTGTTGTTTTACTTATACAAACAGTCGCAATCCTATCGCCTAAATAAGATCGAAAAATATCTAAGGCAATTCCCCTTATACCATACTTCTCCAATTTATGGAGCAACAGTTCGTGATTAATTACGTCGAAGGCCTTACTCAGATCGAAATATGTACTACAGACTAGACCTTTTTTGTCAAGATTCTCCAAAATTTCGGTCAATGAATCATTGATTACATCTTCACAACATTTATTTTGTAGGAAACCATACTGGTTCTTGTGAAGTGTGTTATTTTTATTATAAAAACAGATTAGTCTATTATGTAAATTTTTTTCGAAAACCTTGGAGAAGGATGACAACACCGAAATCGGACGGTAATTGTTTATATCTTTGGAATCACCTTTTTTAAAAACCGGCAATACTTTTGCATGTTTAAGTGCTTTAGGGTACACGCCCGTTAAGAACATTGAATTGATGATATCAACCAACGGCGGAGATATACAACTATTAACTGTTTTCAAAATTTTGTTGGTATAACATCGATCCCGGCAGACATCTTGCCGGCAAGCGCGCGAACAACAGCCTGAACCTCGTCAACATTCGTGGGTTGTAGGTATAAACTATTTATGTTGGTGATTTGAGATGTACCCCCGGCCACATTACCCGCTGACAAGCCAGGAAGTTGAACAAAAAGCTCACCAAAAGCCGAGTCAGGTGCCCCCGGGTCGTCACTACTGTACCATTCTTCATAATACTAATTTCTTTGTATTTATTTGTATATTTATTATTTGAATTGTTAATAATTTTCCACGCCGACCTAGATTTATTTTCGAATTCATAATGATATTGTCATTATGTTTGTTGTTTACAAGATTTTATTGCTTTACGATATTCTTTTTTCTATCTTTATAATACTCCACATAGTTTGGTTATTATCACTTTTACAAATTTGAAAGAGATCTTTAAGATTTTTAGATAACATTCTTATTTCTGGAGAGATCCACTCGGTTTTACGGTTTACATTTATTTGGATCTTTTTATGAGGAAAACTTAAATCAAAGTAGTACATGAAAGAATCAAAGAATGCGTTGTACTTCTCATCCGTATCAATCGCAGCGAAAACGTTATCCCAGGACTCACCCTGAATAAGAGACACAAAAGAATCAATATTTGTTTTAGAGAAAATACGGTTGAATATGTATTCTTTAGTCTCCATACGGTCAATCTTGTAATCAATAACTACACAACTATGATCAGAAATATTAGGTTCAATTACGCGACTGTCTACATCAATCAAGGGAAAGTTACTGAAAACATTATCAATACATGTCATAGATGATGCAGTCACTCGCGTATAGTCTCCAACCAAACGGATTAACCCATAGCATAAGAACAAATTTTCGATCTGCAATGCAAGCACACTTTCAGAGCTGAAATCTATGTTAAAGTCACCGCATACACTTACGCAGTCGTATTTCTTACAACAGACATCCAACAAATCACTTAATATATTTATAAAACATTCCAAGCTACCAGTAGGTGCTCTGTATATACAGATAATCAAAAATTGCTTGTTTTTTATTAAGAGTAATTTTTGTACAACAAAACTCTATATCTTTTTCTACCGATTTGCAGTCGACGTTAACACTTTCAGAAATAATATTATTTTTTATATATATAAGAGTCCCACCGCCCCTCGCATTGGTGCGACAGTAACTACTTACTAAATTATAATTTTGAAGCTTAACGTAGTTAATTTCATCTTCCCTGAGCCAGTGCTCCGTAAAGCAAACCACATCAGGCTCAAGTTCGTCTAATAATACTTCAACATTACTGATTTTATTTTTAAAACTTTGAATATTTAAGTTTACAATCCTTATAATTGCGGTCTTATAATTTGTGTCGTTGTTCACTGAAAATGTGATTTATTATCAAAATGTCCCTGAATGTCAGCTGCAATAGAGGGCGTTACGGTAATTAAATTACCGAAGTTAACAGAACTACTCTGTTGAGAAACATGTTTGGCTCCCGATTGAATGAGCCTAGCTACATAATTCATTAGCAGAGACCTACCCACTTTATTCAGGTGAAGCCCATGTCTAGTCCTGTGTGTTTCCCCAATAATGGTGTTTACATCTACATACCTAATATTTCTACGTCTAAAACCAACTTACAATAGATCGATACATGCAATTAAAATTATCTATAAGCGCATTCAATATTCTCCGCCCAGCCCAATATGGAACACTCAACACCAATACATTTGTGTGGGATAAAGAATTCATAATAGTATCTATATGCGCCACCTCAATCCTTCTCCCAGAAATTACGTCGTTACCTCCTGCCATCAATATCACCAAGTCCTTCTTCTCAAAAGTCCGCGTCAGATTCACCAAGTCACAGGTAACATCCTCAAAGTGGCCATTCGGTTTAAAAATGCATTCCACGCTGAATTTGGAGTCCAACCGCGATCTGAGTTCAACCGCACAGTCTCTCCCATGGCTATCCGCCAACAAGAGTACCCTATGTCGATTGATAGCATCGTCCCTATCAATGTTTTTCTTCGGACCATGAGTCTTCATGAGTTCTTCCTCGTTTCTTGATTCTGACGTACGTAAATTCAGTATGGAGTCACTTCGTTGTCCTTCAGTATCGACTGGAAACATGGTTTCAGTCTGGGCTTCATTATGTACTGTTGAATCTGTGCTTTCCGATTGTTTTTCAATTTTTCCAATGACCACACGTAGCTTCTCAATTTCGTTCTTCTGTTGGCGATGCTTCTCTTCATAATACTTTAGTTTTAGAGTCAAGGATTCCACTTTTTCAGTAAGTTCCAGGTTTTCTGCTGACGCATCTGCTAGCTTATTTCTCAATTCTAACAAGATAACACTATAATCACTTTTGCTTTCTGCGTTAATCGGTCCCATGTTCTGAGTGGTATTATTGTTTCGTAACTATTATGTTTTTAATTACTATTATGTTCTACATCGCTTACAGACAAATCCTTTCTAATAGTTTTCAATCTTCGAAGACCAGCAGCACTTGCCATTTATATTTTGTGCTTTTTGCTGTTTATACTCTTTTCAAAATCTTTAAATTTAATACACAATAGTTACGACGGAATTTTATGTTCACGTTGTATATAGAAGATAAACAATATCCGACGAGATAGAAGCACAATACGTCCATACAAAAACGATCACAGAAAAAGGCTCACACAAAAAAAAGAACAGTGAATACGGTTTAAAAGTTGTAATGTTCGTTAAATTACTACGAAACGATATAACACAAAGAACCGCAAATACATTCACCAAATTCTCAGTCAATTTACCTACTTGTACGTATGAATTTCACCTATTAATTCAAACTCTAACCCGGGAATTTTTTATGTTTTCACGAGCAACAACACGACCCACAGCAGATGGGTATATATAATTATATGTGATTTGTACTGTCTCAACTCAAACAGAAGTTATACAGACATTATAAAATATTAATCAAGACTAAGGTGTATTCCATTTAATTACGGTTACTTTTCGTCGAAAAGCATGTACTTAAAAAGAAAATAGTCTTCCGGCAAAACAGCAAGCTACTTTCACTTAAAATAAAACACTTTCTGCGAAAAGATATCCTTTTCCATTAAACATGATAAAAACCAAAAGTATAAAACTTTTCAATTAATTCAATCTCTTTTCTCAGTGTACAATCTTTACATGACATTTTATAAATTCCTGATTATCTTAAATTCATTACTTGATACCTGGAGTTTCCGAAAATATTTTATGAAGTAGCACAATTCTGAAGTTGCATTTGGAGAAAATCAAATTACACAAAAGGCTTATTGTTTAATTTAATATATTTCATATTTCGTTATTAATTCCTAATCTATTTAAATTTATAATTCTTACTCCGCTTTTATGTTTTCTAATAGCATTATATAGAAAGTAATGTCTGTCAAAGCTTCGGAATCTCAGAACATGGACTGGTAAAAAATGCATCACTTTATTCAGAGCGGCTGCAAATAAAAATATATAGGTAAATGTGGTCACTAACTTTAATTGATGATAAACATTTTAGGATGAAGAAGATTATAAAGGACATCTGTGTATCCATCAAAGGCTAAAATGTTGATGTTTTTTTTTTAAGTTTGTTATATATTGCGTATTCTATAGATAAAGAAAAATAGAATAAACGGTGCAGCAAAAAAATAGTTGCTGCTATTTATGTTTCTACGGAAGATTTTAATCTCCTGGCATAAATATATTATTACTAGTAGGTTTTCTGGTTGTTTATGTTTATATTAGAGTAGATTAGGTTCAGATGGACCATTTAACCCGCGACCTTTTATCTCTATTGTGATTTCTTCACTTGTGTGAAATTAGCGATGGCGTTGCTAGCGACACTCATAGAACAAACAAAAATATTAATGGCCGGAAAAACTTAAATATGCATTAAACAAACAAATGCGAAAATTAGGATACATGGGAAACAGTATCCATCCTTATGCTCGATCGCTCACATCTTAACAAAAGAGATAAAAACACCAATATAGCATTATGAGTTCATCGATAGAGAATACATAAACAAATTTCTTAAAACATACTGTTGCTGATATCCTCTCATTTAGGACTACGATCAACCATAAGAATGGACCTGTTCCTATTTACTCCAATCTCACTTAGTTGTATGATAATTATTTTTCCGCCATCTACATTTTTTGTTTGCTCTATAGCGTTGCTAATTCACACAGTAGCTCATTATCTTGAAGAAATCTAATGGGCATTCTTAATAGAGACAAATTAAAATACGACTCTTCATGTACTATAACCATAGTGTTCTCTAACCCAATACTAAAATTTCTCTATGCAGCTCATCATAGTGCCACAGCAATGTAACTGCTGGGTAATAGAACTTGTCCAGAATCTGAATAGGTCATCTGCCAGGCATATGTCATACATATGCTATTTAATCTACAACCCCAGTCAACTGATCTACTGCCTTTTGCAATCTTCTGTCTTCACTCAGTAATTCTTTAGAAATTCCAGACTATGTCTTTAAGAACTCTTTCGCCTGTCTTGTCTTGTGATGTCCGCCACACTCCTTGATTGATTCTCATATACATTATCTCAATTATTTTTATTTCTATTAAAAACACATCAATCGAAGGGAATTGAGCATTTACTTGTTCCAAAAGCACAAATATGTCATCCGCAATCAAATGCAAAACCGTGGGAAAATGCCAGTATTCTGAGTTTTAAAATTCTGCATAAAAATAACTATAAAAAGAGAAAGCTGTTACCGTTACATTCCGTCGTTTGTTAGAAAAACTATCAATGATAAAAAAAAATATTTTCCAAAGTTAAACAAAGAAATCAAAACTCTCACTTGATCACAGGTCAACTGTGCACACCAATTTAAACATGATTTTACTATGGATTTTTGACAATATGCGCGTAGCAGTTTCTATCGCCTACGAATGTTTTTGTTACAAACGCTACATAGCTCTGTTTATCGCTATGCCATGGGAACATACCTTACGGGTTTCTGTATCGAAAAGCACAAGCAGTTTAATGCTTCCAAATCTTGCTCAATCTATAAAATTAACTGATGGTGAGATGAGTTATCCATTTTACCGAGCCTCTTGATTTGGAATTTGAGTGGGAAGTAGTGATATGCTCATAAAATATTGCGGATCAATCATAAGGGAAAAGTAAGCAGTAGGATCAGATTGAAAATAAGACTAGAAACAAGTCAAAAAGCAGTCAAAACGGTGACGAATAATTATGGGTTAGATTAGCACACACCGTAAAAACAGCTCACCATAACATCTGCTAATATGACAGCTGCCTAACGAAACGTGTTCCGTGCGGAATTTGTGGTAAAGTGTCAAGGTAAAATCATGCACAATTGAGAAATAATTTGTCATAGAAATAAAATTTGAAAAAAAGATGATGATTTTTTTAAAGAATTAGAGAGCCTTTTTGAAAAATTACAAAAAGTAAAATTTAGGAAATTCAGAATACCCAACAATCAACCACAGCAAAAATGGGAGCCTACAATCAGACGGCCTATGAGTTGCTAAAATCAGTACATCAAAGACTGCTAATGGATTCTGACCATTGCTGCATTCATTTGAGGGTATTGCAACATACGACGTAACGTTCTGTTTTAATTCAAATATTTCCTTCCAACTAGTTTACGCCGAATTAGTTAGTAGTATAAATTCCGTAAGGCTGTTTTAATACTTCACAGGGTTTCTATTTAATACCTAAAAAACGAGCGGAAACTCGACACCAACGTGGGAGCCATCAAATATGCAAATTCGATTCTTGGAATATGGAAAGGCTAAAATTACAATAATGTGATGTTTATAATATTCATACGATGCATTTGTGCATGTTGGAAAGAGATGTTTAAACGAATATATCGCATTCAAACTTACGAAACATTTAGTCCGCTGATATTACATAGGTTGTGACGACTAAACAAATTGAACCAAACGATTGACTTATGGTATCGCAGATGATCGAACATGTTTTTATTCAACACTTCCTCCGTTGTAAAAAACCAGTCCAAAAATTGGTTGTTTCGATCATTTATGCCTCGGCAGATAAAGTGTTTGTATAACCAAGTACATGCGTTTATGCGTTTCTTTTAAGTACAATCGTACGTGCTGTGATCGACAAAAATATGGTAAAGTAGAATATTTGCAGCAACAGCACAATTCTTTACAAACTTGTTTTTGTGTGTTTAGAAATATCTGAATCTCAAAGAGCTGAAAGGATTCATAATTTAGTCCCCTAATCCATTTAAGAAGTTGAACACAACGCTTTTCCGATCATATCCCGTTTTATTCTTCGAAACTTGGAAATGTACTATCCAATCATTTTGCTAATTGATATATTTTTTTTCAGAAGAGATTCTGAATAAATTTGGTCTTATGTATTTTTCTTTCAAAAACATATTTGAAACGGTATCTAAGTCGTCTACCGAGGTTAACTTTTAAAATAGGACGGCCTTTATGTTCTTTTTTCTTAAAAAGAATATTTACACACAAAAAAAAAAAACTGGTTTTCAAAGTAGATGTAAAAACGTTCCATTTTTTTTTAAAAATAAACAAATCAACATGTCATTAAAGAGGGTAAAATAATATGATTTACTTATCACAGTAACAGTTACGTATTACAGGATAAACTATGATTAAATTTAAATAAAACATACGTATACTGAAGAGGACAACTAAGAATCATTTTAAGTAACATAAAAGTTATTTAAATTTTTCTAAGAATCATTTATTCAATGCAATTAAAGTAATATTGAGAAAAAAATATGTTCTTGTCGTGATTGTTAACACTCCTGCACATTGACAATACTGGTGCCTGAAAATAACGACATATATTACAATGAAGGAGTGTAAATAAAGCATTATTACGACTATTTGATCTGGGAACATAAAAATTTAGTAAACCAAATAAATATGGAGAATAAATTCTTCCAGTAATTAATTTAAATGTAAAATTAATTTGGGATATGGTCTTACGATTGTACAAAGATATATGGCCAAATTCTTTTAAAAGGTCATCATAACTGTAATTATGCGAAAGGAATAATGAATGTTTACGATAGTATCTTCTTCTATATTCCTTCTAGTACACTGTTGAAAATATTATCGGTGTTGGCGTTAATTTTGCGCCAGTCAAATATTTTAGTGTTGATTTTTACAAACTTTGCCAGACGACTTGACTACGCGTATTTAATAGAACAGAAATTACTAGAATTTCGTGTGAATTCTTTGTTCAGATATGAGGATTTACTATTTTTCTAGACATTCAGAAGTGTCAACCAATCAGAATTTTTCTCTCGGATAGAAATATAGAAACCCCACCTAATCTAATACGGTATTGAATTATACGCACCACCTGCATTGCCCGTGTATCTGTTTTCGGGTTTGTTTCTCCGTATTAACATATCCAAACAAACCACCAAACGTGACTGACTTGCAAGATGTAACCTTGTGTTATTAAACGTTAATTCCAGTGTGCATAAAACATTTCAACATCTTAAAGATGTATTGGGAACATCTATTTATGCAATTAGTTCAGATTTGAATCAAATAGCATAAACATTCACTTAATTTTATAATGTTTCTCAAAAAAAAAATCATTTAAAAATTGGTACATTTAGTTGAAACCAAAACATTTGAATGAGTGGTTCTGCATATTTATAATTGAGAAAACGTCTTAAAGAGAGAATATTATAGCAATAAGAAAACGGTGTTAAATCACTCAATAGATCGCATTCATTTAGTTAAACAGCTAGTAAATTTGTCTAGTCTAAATCAAATAAAATGTGAGTAGAAGTATTTTATAATTCCACGTGTTAGTTGGACAAAATAACTTAGCAATAGACAATACTTGGCTATCTTGCTCGTCCAAATTTAAACTTCTATATTGTTCTCGACAAAATAACACGAAAAAGAGTGTGGACCCTCTCCCGACTATTAAATTAGTCAAAAAAGTGTTAAAATTTTCAACAGTGTACGTCTATGCAATGCAAGTGTCCTGGATTCCATACAATTCAACAATATTCTAAATATGGACGGACAAAAGCATTGTAAGTTTTAATTAATGCAAAAATGCTTAGCGTTTTGGTATTTCTGCTTATATAACCCAATATTTTAAATGAATGATTACATATTTCTAACACATGTTCATTGAACGTCAATTTAGGGTCGAACAGAATTCCTAAGGCCTAAAATAATTTACAATGTTCAATATTTACTTCATTTAAATTATAAGGAAATATAAGGGTAGTTTGCTACCTACCAAATGTCATTAATTTACATTTATTTATATTTAATATTAGGCAGTTATGCTTACTCCACCAACAAATAACTGCTAAGTCTTCTTGCAGACTATGACAATCACATAAAGAATTGATCTGATTTTTTTTTAATCATCTGCATACATAAGAGAGTTAGAATAATTTTAAGTCCTGGTAATATCATCAACAAAAATAAGGAATAATAATGGCCCCAAAGCAGATCCTTAGGAACTCCAGATGTGGAGTTATAAGAATGAGATTCATAACTAAGGAATTCAACATTGTTCCGATCATATAAATAGGATCGGGATAAAGCAATAATGGCTAAACAAAAAAAAATCAATACTCGATAAACGCTTGAGGCCAAATCACTTCGGAAATACACGAAGTCACCGTAAATGATCTAATAATCTTGTCACAACGTTTTCTTTGAGGAGGTTCTGTAAACCTTGTTGCCGTAAATGCTGCGACAACCTTGTCTCAAGGATTATACTCTTATGCTTGTCGCCGTAAATGTTAAAATAACGTTGTCATAACCTTTTACTGTCAAGCTTGTCGTCGACAATGTAAAGTTAAGCAAGTGAAAAGCTTGTCGTAAGCTTACATGTCATCTGGGACTGTTGTTTCAAATTTTGCTGCTAATATTTCCAAACATTTTCTTTTTTTTAGCGATCGCGATAAAAAGGGAGATTTAAAATACCACAATAAATCGTTCTCTTCATACAAAGAAATTTTAATATCCCGATGGTCCCACCTCTTTTTTTCGGGCGCCATTATCAACAACTCGCAGATAATATCGAGAGCGCTTGGAAATTTCTAAGGGCTGCAGCGAGTAACCCGGAAGTGGTAGTTTTCGTGTTTACACTTGCAAATCTATTTGCCTGACGAGAAATGTCGCAAGTTCTGGGATGTCAGCTTGCCCACATATTTATATTAGCGACAGTTGTCGTGAAATGCGTTCACAAACCTGAAATTAGGCAACCCAGATGCTATTGCGGAGTATAAAAAAGTTACGAGAGATGGCAGGAAAGTAAGTAGTGAATAAGAAGAAGAAGAAGAATATATATATATATATATATGAAAAAGTGACGCATATTGTGTGTACAATTTTATAGTAAATAAATATCGCAGATAAATATTGTAAGGGTGAGAAGAAAATACGGATATAAAAGGTAACGCTTATTATATACTTCATAGTAGCTACTTAATCAGAAATTAGGTGAGTTTAAACATGTCCACTTATAAGGCATGTTAGAGAACAGAGTTTCATTAGTACTAAGCATCTCCAAGAACGTGGAGAACAGCTCCACTGGGAGATGCAACCACCGAAGGGTGGAAATAGAGAGTTTTATATGTAATGTTAGGCATCTCCGTGAACGTGGAGAATAGCTCCACTGTGAGATGCTACCACCGTAGGGTGGAATCATAGTTTTACCATAGTACTAGCAATCTCCGAGAACGTGGAGAATAGCTCCACTGTGAGATGCAGTCACCATGGGGGGGCACCAGGGCCCGTTTATCTAGAGCTTAGTTATGGAATATAGGAATGTGTATAGTTGATGCACATTCGCATTAGAGTATTAATAGTGATAATCGAGAGATACATGAATTGAGATTAGTTACGGTGAGTACTGTTGAGAGGATTGGGGTGGCTAGAAGGGGAGGTAGGAGGCCACATAAGGGGCGATGCCCTGTGAGAAAGACAATGTCATGTTTAAGTAAAGAAACTAAGAGAGCGAGAGTGCATTTGTAAGTAGCATTCGAAATATGTGTAACGACACATGGTTTCATGATCTAACAACAAGTATAATAAATCGTCAAATAATAAGTTGTTGGCGACAACAGTAGTGTCTGACAGTAAATTGTACAATATTTCTTGCTAAAGTAAACGTACTTTTAGGCTGTTGGAATACGACAATTTATATAGAATAGATCTTCCACCATTTGATTTTTTTCTCTGGGGGAATCTCAACTCTAAGGTGTTTGCCATACGTTCAGTTTTCTTACAAGAGTTACGCCAAAAAAAAATGTTATAGAATGCCAAAGAATAATTCCAGAAATGTTGCAAGATGTCAGGAGAGCATTTAAAGCAAGATGGAACATTATATTCGAGTTGGTGGCCATCAATTTTAACATTTAGTAAGTAAAAGACAAACCATTTCATTCTAATCGTATTTTATTACTCAGGTTGCAAATTATGCATTTTTTGTTTACTGATTTAAAAAAAATGACTTTTTGGTACATGTTGCCGAAAAGAGATTAAAAGACCTTTTGACTGAGTGATCACACGACCCATCTTTCCTATTCAATTTTTAAGGGTACGGGCTATCGCGCTTCTAGAATAGTTTTAAATCGTCACCCCATCATTAAAAGTTGTAGTTGTACTAGTGGTACTAACGATTGAAAGCGAAACAAAAATATTTTAAGTAATTCATTAACAGTGAGAGAAGAAATCTAATCCGATGTTGCGTAAATTATTTATCATTATTTTAAACGTTTGTTTTGTTATTGGCGGAAGCAAAATGCAATATTTTTTAGCACAAACGTTACCGACAATCTCTGAAAGAAGATCCGACTTGTCACTTATATCTTTTTCCATTGTTACACCGACAAAAACCTCCTGTACATCCCATTATCGTCCATAAACCAATTGTTGTGTATACACAAAAAGCAGCGAACAAATAGCAACACAAATCAAATGAAGCGCGCTCCGTATATTCGAAACGACACAGGAAACACCGCACCGCCACAAGGACTTGTTCCCTGTCAATAGCTGAATGCCGTGAATACCATCAAAAACGTCAATTGCACGTAAACATGCCGCCTTGTGCTCTACTTGTGTAGTAGGCATACACATATTCTGTCTTATTACGGAAGGACCTACACGTCTGACAGAATTGCCTGGGTTATGTTAGCAAGAGAGAAATTAAATTTTGGGTGTAATGCAATTGTTGCCGCTCAACAGAGTTTCAGTATATCGTTTCAGATGGTATAACTGCTAATTTAACCGTTTATTTTGGTGTAGTGAAGAAGTAAAGCGTAAATATCATCTTGTTTGTATGTTTAAATACAGTACTTCGTGCCGAGTTCTGAATGCGTTTAACAGCTCTGCAATTATGTTGTTTCCGTAGACTAGGAATGTTGTATATTGCTGCTTATTTTTCACTGTTTTACGACACGGAATCACGCAAGGAGTTGATAAATAACTTATGTTTCATCTTAATATGGCTACACCTTCCAAAAATTATAATTCAATGGTTACGCAAACGTTTTCAAATTTTGCTTAATTTTTTTTTTTGATAAAACATCATCGACTGAATGAATTAAAAATTATGTGAATTGTAAAGTGGTGCCCCAATTGGTAAAACTAAGCATTATCAAGGAATGGCGATAGGCTATGTAATTGCCAACGTTGTGAAAAATAATCACACGGATAGAGGTAAAAGCCTACACATATAAATGACACATAATAAAACGCAAAACATAATCTTCTGACTTCTGACCTAACCTAATAAGGAAATATCATATCTACTATTGTGATTTTCGAACTAGATTTGCCTGGTTAATGTTTTTTTGGTTAAATAAATAAATGTTATAATTAGGTCTGGGTTTTCTTTACAGATACCTATTTATATATGCTTGTTGATATTTAAAAACACAATCCCATTTTACTAGAGGGCTTTGAACGTATGAATATACCTGATATATCTAAAATTGTCCACTGCAGATCATGCGCACTGGTAATCTCCCCTCTTTCTAACCAATGAATAGTTATAGTCATGATACAAGAAAATAAGGTATGCTCATCTGAAAACCAAAACTCGTCTTTTTCGCGCATTGGCCCTCAGATACGTCATCACTCGGCTGTCGCCATTGTTGTTGATGTATTTACCAAATTACTATATTTATTTTAACAAGTTTCAGTTTATTTTTACATCGATTAGAACACTTTATTTAGTTTTTATTTAATGTTTTGTGTCCTCTTATGCTTGTAGTAGTTTCGATTTACGTGTATAGTGATTTTAGTTACGTGTTATAAATTCGTTTTAGGTTTTGTGTGGATAAACTGTGTATAAACGTTGTAGTGGAAATTCTTGAGTGACTTTCATTCGTTGAGGAGTAGGAATAAGAAGATTTGTAAAAAAAGAAAAATAAAACACTGCACTTACAATCATTCTTTTTTTTATCTGCATTTTTTATTCCAACACTGTCTGCATTAATGTTATGTACCAGACTAATAGATATTTCATTGCCATTAAAAAAAATATGAACCACTTATAAATTTGTGAAATGTTAGTACGTGTAAGTACAAAGTATGAAGGTAAGAGCTGAAGAAGTGTATGTCCAATTAAAGTAAAGCTTGTAACTATTAATGCTTTATTTGCTTCATTGCACTAAAATAAGCAAACATAAAATATTATACAAAAGGCAAAAAATACTTTACATCAACAGAATCACTCATCACAAAGTAATAACGATTTACATTCAATTGAAAAATTACATTTAAAAATGTGAATTATCTAAAATTTTCTTTCAATGCAAATTTGATTGATGCAAAAAACAAGTTTTATTGATTTTAATAGGATAGATTTAAAAAAAAAATGGAGTTAATTTCTTTACGTTGGAATATCTATTAAATTCTTGATTGGTAGGACCGTATGGCCCTCAAATACGTCACATCTAGATGCGCAAGAGCATACCTTATATTCTTGTATCATGGTTATAGTTATATTTCTTTAGCAGTTATGGGTATGTTGCCGAGGTGGCTGCACGTTTTGTACCTCCTAAATCACTAACTTGTATATTATTAGACCTTTTCTTGATTAAATATAAATTCATATTTTAATTTAATCATTTAGTGTATCAAATAAGTTTTTATTAATAAAACAGTGTAATTATTAATAACATACATAATTTATTAACAAATTTATAATAATAATATATATTTGCAATAAAACCATTACAGAAAAAGTCAATGTTGTTATGTATGTACATATGTTACAATTGTCAAAAAAAAAGTATAATAAATATTCGTAAAGATAAAAATGTCAAAGATATAACTAGAGTTATTATTATTAAAGAGTATGAGAACTAAAGTTTGCGTAGGCTTTCACGGCTAGAATCTATTGAACTAAACAAAAAATAAATGAAAAAAAAGAGCCTTACCCTAAGTATCCCGTCTGTCTTTCCATTTGCTGTAAGAGGAACTTATGGTAAGAGGATAGATATGGATAAATCGAGAAAATAGAAAGCTTCTATAGGAGGCAAGGCAACTAACAACTATACTGCGCGAGAAAAGAACAACAACGTTTCCGATCTAAAAATGATCAAAGACTAAAAAAAAATCATAAACTAGCGTAAACAGACACAACTCAAGAGATTTAATTTGCTTTGGCAGACATAGATACATGTATTTACATCCACATAATATGTATGTCGAAATAGGTTTGTCGGGCATTCGGTGATTTTTTTTCAAGTGCTGCTAGTGACAGTATGAATGCTAGGTACGGCCCACATTTATCCGGATTGCCATCGACGGATTTGCTTTGCCTACAATGTATTTTTGGCCGGTTTCTGTACCTGAAGTGGACCCCGCTATAAATAAGATGAAGAATACTAATTCTTGTGGCTTTGATGGAATTAACGTCAAAACTATAAAGTATATAAAAAATGAAATTTTACAGCCTATTACGGAAATCATAAATGCTGCCGTGCTTGAGCGGGTGTTCTCTTCTAGCCTGAAAATTGCAAATGTAATCGCGATTTTTAAAAGGGGTGACCCTACCAGTTTATTGAATTATAGACCCTATTTCAATATTGACTACTTTTTGCAAAATCTTTGAATCTGTTATTTGTTCAAGAATCACTAATTACTTAGACAGATACAAAATGTTGTCTCCTAGACAGTATGGGTTTCAGAAAAATAAATCGACTGAAATGGCCGGTATTGACTTTATACAATACGTATACGATAACCTTGACAAAGGCCAATATGTTGCTGGTATTTTTTTGATTTAGATAGAACTTTCGATAGTGTTGACCCTCGCTTCCTACAGGATAAATTGTATCGGCTTGGTATAACGTGAACCTCTACAAGGCGGGATAACATCTTTGTAACTGATCGCAAAATGAAGGTTGTATTACGGCAGGCCGAGTCGGAGTTGGAGTCAGTTGGTTTCGGTGTACCGCAAGGCTCGGTTCTTAGACCCTTGCTGTTTTTACCATATATAAATGACTTGTCGCAGTTTATTTCAAATGCTCATGTAGTATTATTTGCTGATGATACCACGGTTGCCGTGTCTTCTGATTCCATTGCGAATCTAGAGCACAAAATTTGGCGCGTTACATGTGAGTTTGAGAGCTGGTGCAGCGCGAATAGAATGATTCTAAACAAAGACAAAACCACATATATACATTTTCACCAGAGAAGGTATGCTGACTTTACGATACCGTTGCCAAAATCGGTAAAGTTTATTGGTATCATAGTTGACAGCAACCTGAGTTTTGTCGAACATACATCACACGTGTGTAAGCAACTTAATCAAGCTTATTTTGCTCTTTTCGAGCTAAAATCAGTGTTAGATAGTGACTCCCTGCTGTGTGTATATTACTCATTGGTATACTCTGGCATCTTTTACAACATCTTGATCTGGGGACGAGGCACAGGCTACAGGCGTGTATTCATTGTACAGACAAGAATCTTGCGCTTGATGTTCGGATTGGGGCTTCGTGATAGCTGTAGGCAGTTCTTTCGTGCCTAAAAGCTGTTAACGTCGCCAAGTATATACATATACAAGGCAGTGATACATGTTAAAAAAAAATAGTCACTTATATCTTAGAGACGAAAGGAACTACCAAACTAGAGAATGTAATATTTGTGTACTGCCCAGACACCTTACGGCTCTTTTCGAGAAGTCTTCAAAGTATAGTTTTGCCAAATTATACAATAGCTTGCCTCTGCATATGAGAAACATTAATAACTTAAATGATTTTAAACGTAATTTTAAAAATTTTTTAATTGATAAGTGCTGCTACTCTTATGAGGAATTTTTATCATTCTAATATATTTTTGTTTGTATATTTTGTGTTCTTGACTATTGCTTATATCACCCATGTGATCGGACAGCCAATAAATATTATTATTATTATATAGCGTGTTCCACTTAAAATAACAGAGTAAGTATGCGTTTTCCTGCTTTTAGAACACGCTGTGTAGTCAAAAATACTTTCAGGTTATGTAGCATTGAATTCTGTAAAACTTTTGTATAAACACTTTTTTCTACAATCGAAAAGAGAGCTGTAATCAAAGACCCAGTCTTCGGTGGGACAGCCTGTACACCAGTCCGCAGATACCAATATGAACACTGAAATCCTTATTTGTACTTTTTAGAGCAGTTACTTTGTGCTGGCACTCACATCATATCTATTTCGCAAGGAACAAAGCAGTAAAACCTTAAAAAAAAAACGCATTCTCGTCTTTAACACATGAAAAATACAGAACACCGTCACATTAAATACCATTGTTATTAAAGCCGCTCTGTCATATAGTGAAACGTATACGTTGTAGCCGTAAAGTCCGATAATATGTGTGGTGTCGTGCGTATCCCGAACGAGAAAATCTCCACAAAATAGATGTTGTGGTCCGAGACATAAATGTCAGGCGTTATTTGTGAAATTATGGATGTAAACCGCCGGATCTTGCATTTCTCAGAGAGAAACTCTTTTAAAGAAGTGGCGGACTGTGCGGAACGCCCACTCGCACTCACCTTGACTGAGAGAGAGTGTGGTAGACCGCGCGGCCCCCCAAATTATACCACCCCGGCTCGTTTTCGAAGGCACCCTTGGCGTTTTCATTCATTCGCCCGCCCGCCTGGAGAAATACGCAAGTAGGTATTTGTGTCGGTGACAGGATCTGATGAAATATTTCCTTTCAAGGTAGAGTGATTCATTGTTTAACCAGGAAGTTTGAGGAAAGTATCTAAAAAATGTGTTTTTGTTTGATGGTATTTTAATGCTTATAATCATTAGGATTTCGAGTTAATATATACAGTGTGTTCGACCGTCCCACACTGGCGAAATTTTCAGAAATCGTGGCCAAAATACAAAATAAGAGAGTCGTTAATTGTTTGTGTTACTTAAGCTTAATTGACTCTAATCTAACTCTCTATCTAGGTATTACCCCACTTCACCCTCTTATATACAGTGACCGGCATAAATATTGCAACATATGGGAATTTTTTTTATCAACAATATGTTTCAATTTTTTTTTGAGGGGATAGGTTGTGCATATCTAGTAACCCCAAAATTTATTTTGACATGCGTCACGTGACCACTAGTATGGCGGTAGATTTAAAAAATATGCCATGAATTTCCAAAAAGTGAGGTTACGTGACATGATATCCAAAAAAGTTATTTGAAAAAGTTGCTTAGAATTAAATTCTGAAGCTGTGTGCAAATTTTTGTGAAGATATTAAAAAAAAAATCACAATTTTTCCAAATATTGTTTAATTGAATTACATTTTTCCTTTTTTTTTCGTTTTTCGCAGCTCAAGAGCAGTAATATTTCTAAATCAGGTTAGTACTCAAACGATTTTCTCAGTTTTTGCATAATTAACACAGTGAAAACTGAAAAGTACATTTCCGTTGGGACAATTGTTGTTGCAAGGGACTGTATATAGTACTAATAAATGAAATTTCACAAACATTTTCGTTCCAAACAACTTAGCAAACATTATTTTTATAGAAAATTATAATACTTTTGTTTTCTGTATTAAAGTGAAAACCATTAGTCCAAAACTGGCAACGCTACATGCACCCACCGAAGGTATTAAAGTAGATTTTGAAATTAGAGGATAACAAATAATAAACAGTAGGTAAAATAAAAATAGTAGTAATTACTCATTTACCAGAAAATTAAAATAGTTTTCTACGTTATTTTGTTCTTTCTAATTTCAAAGCCTACCTTTACTTATAAGAAACAGAGCAATATGCGTGCGTAACAAAACAAGTTGTTCATTACTATTGGTTACATTACATCTGAAATAAATCATAATATGCTTAATAATGTTTATAAAGAAATACAAAGTAGAACCATCTTGTGAATGGAAAGAAATGGAGGACACATTGAATTTTAAGTATTTATTTATTAATTGGTAAACCAATTTTAATTTGCTGGTTCTAACTTAGTAGTGCACTCACTGATGAAGACTAATTTGTTAGTTGAACCGATTAGACTAATGCGACACGTTAATTATGTATTAACATTTAACTAATATAATTATTTAGCCATATTCCACAAGGATTTTATTTGTTTCAGCAAGTATTGGCTACAAAAAACACAACTACCATTTCAAAGTATTTATGTTTATTTAAAAAAATCAATTTCCTTGTATAGATGATAACTTTCCATTTCGAATTACATGCATATTTATTAGTTATTGCCTATTTAAATGTATGCTATTTAGCATTACATATTTCACTAAAATTAGATAAGGTAGGTACCTTATTATTAATCATTTACTTTTATTGAGTTTCATAGACATTAAACTATTTTTATTTTACCTACTATTTATTATTCCTTGTTCTCTAATTTCAAAACCTACTTTAATACCTTCGGTGCGCGTACGTAGTGTTATGAGTTATTAGTTTTAGAATAACGGCTTCCACTTTCATGCAGAAAACAAAAAAGTGTTATAATTTTCAATGAAAGTAATGTTGATTAAGTGATTTAAAATAAAAATGTTTGTAAAATTTATTTATTACTTTTCAGATTTTGCTCTGTTAATTATGCAAAAATTGACAAAATTGTTTGAGTAGCAACCAGAGTTAGAAATACCACTGTAGTTGAGTTGCTAAAAACGAAAAAAATGAAATATGTAATTAGATTAATCAATATTTGGAAAATTGTGATTTTTAAAATTTTTAAAGTATCTTTACAAAAATGTATGCAGTCTCAGAATTAAATTCTAAGCAACTTTTTCAAATAATTTTTTTGGATACCATATCATCTAACCTCACTTTTCGGAAATTCGCAACATACTTTTTAAATTTACCGCCATACTAGTGGTCACGTGACGTGTGTCAAAATAGATTTTGGAGTTCCTAGACATGCACAACCTATCCCCCAAAAAGTTTTAATATATTTTAATAATAAAAAAAATTCTTATATATTTCAATATTTATGCCGGTCACTGTATAAATGAAGGGCTACCTGAATATATCAGCCTAAAGTTAGTATATCATTTTACACTAAATATATGCTCAAATTGTTTACACCATATTCTTAAAAGTAAGCATACTTTAAATGATTGAAAGAATATCTTTCTTGTGATTTCTGTTAAGCTGAAAGTTGTCTAATTGAATCTGAATTTTTGCTATATTATACCTTACAGTATATACAATGAGTTTTTAAAAAAAATAGCTGCGGTAATTTGCGGTCTTAGGATATTTTCAATTTAGAAGATATCTAAGCATTCTTTTTCTTTACAGGCTCACGGTCCAAATATGTTACGTTAACCCACAACGAATTACTTGAATTTCTAAGAAGCTGGCTGCCCTTTGGGTGATTTCAAAGAAAAGTGTAATTATCTATGTGAAGAAGGAAAGGAAGGTTATAGGATATAGGACATTATCATCTGAGGCGAAGCAAACTCGGGCACGTTTTATATCTCAGTATAAGAGCAAATGGGCTGCCGCATATAGAAACATGCAAACATTTTGCAATATAAATCAATCCTGAAAAACATAAAAAAACGTGTTAGGCCATCTACTGATTCTTCTAAGGGCAGTGAAAGGTCTAAGCGGAGAAAACCCAAAGATTGCGAACTGAATTTAGCTCCGAAGAACTAAGTTACGCTGCTCGAATGTGACTTAGGACGGAAGGACAATTAGATGCTACAAATGTATTAAAAGACATTACAAGTGGAACCATTAATAGTGCACAGAAATACAGGGAAGCCTATATAACAAAGCATGTGTTTTACCATATTCTGCTGACAAAGCGTTGTCAATATTTGTCGAAGCGAAACTTACAAAATTTCAATACAATATTATTACGAATGCAGTTCGGGAAAACGATAGTGATCTCTACCCTAATTAACGCGGCTAAAAAAAGTGCTATACTGAAAATATGAACATTAATGAATCCATAGCAGCAGTATTTACAAAGTTTACTTGACCACACGATTTCACGTCTATTTCAAGCACTGGGAGAAGTCATTAATGCATCAAACGTTAAAAAAAACTGAAAGTCTTCGTCTAATAACAAAGTGGGGTTGCGATGGAAGCTCTGGTATGAGCGAATACAGACAGAGATTTTCGGATGCCAATATTTCTGACGGCAACATTTTTATAACTCCTCTTGTACCTCTACAGTTAATATCTGGTGATCCCAATTCCGCAAGAAAAACTGCTTTGCGACCATCGTCACCAAGATTTTGCAGGCCAATTCGGTTGCAGTTTATACACGAAACGAAAGATATTACAGTAGCGGAAAAAACAATATATAGAATCGCAAGCACAATGTCTACTTCCAACTGCACTGAACTTTAAGGATAATAATATTCCAGTGCGGCATATACTATTTTGTTTACCATGATAGATGAAAAAGTATGCAACGCGGTCATCGAAACTTCATCGACACAGAGGTGGTGCTCATATGGACTTACTCCAAATGATTTTAATAATATATTATTGTGATTTTCCCGGCTAACGTTTTTACAAAAAAGATAAAGAAATAAATAACTGTCTAATTAGATCTGCCTTTTCTTTACAGATACCTTTCAATAATGACAGACACAATGCAATCCCAATCCACTAGATGGCTATAAAATCCCGTATATGTTCAAGATATAAAATTTACCACTCAAGATCATGCGCACTAGTGATCCCCCCTCTTACTAACTAATGAGTACTTTATTATTTTTACAGTTATGAACTCGCTGCCCTGAGGGCTATACGACTGAGTCCACCTAAATCACTAACTTGTTTATTATTATGTCTTTACTTTATTAAATACTGAATTTATAGTTTAATTCTTAATAATTCAATGTATCAAATGAGCTTTCGTTAATAAAATAGTGTAATCATTAATAACATGTATAATTTATTAATAAGTTTATATCAGAAACATATAAATAGTATGAGAACTCTTGCTCAAGGTAAGTATTTGGAATATTCAAAACAAATATTATCGATTATCTTTATAATTTAGATTCTTTAATTCAAAAAGTAACTTTTAAAATATCCCGCGCTATCATAAGAGAATAGAAACTACCAACCACGTCTACCACTTATAAAAACTCAAAATTTGACTCTACGAGATAACAGTAACCTCAAATATTATAGAAGTATACATTCATTTATACAAAAATTTAAACAATGTTTGACCAGATACCTCGTTTATAGCTCCAAATGGGATTCTTTGTAGTGACAATCCAGATTAGCTCATATATTACATAAAAGGCTCAGACCAGGGAGAATAACATCGGTAGCACAAAATTCAGGGAAAACAGACCTCCTCCGTTACATTCAGGATGTATGATTAACTCGGAACAACAAACACATGTACGCTCCCATGTAGAACACAGCAAAATTTCTTATAATGTGGAACAATCCTCACGTTTCTTCTGTATATTTTCAGAAGAGAGTAATCACATGAATTTACATAGAAGATCCCCTTCAATACCAGATATAACATAGGAATATCACTTAATTCATTACACTTGATAAAAATAAAACAACATTTTTTAGAAAATTTTTTATCAACAACTTCGTCACCAAGGATTTTCATCATTTTCTCTCAACGAATTACATTGGGTCACTACCCCATTCAAGATAAAGTGAAAACCTAGGATACCAGGATATCGTACAGTTGCCAGACGATACATTATATTCAATTTCCACGATTACTAATACGATCTAATCCAAATTATACTGGACTTACAAACAAGTGCGTACATAAAATAATAATCACATTTCAATATGGTTGATAGTTTTCCTCTTATGAAACACAGTAATATATTACTAATTTTTCATCCTGAGCATGCCCTCTCAAATACCAGATGGGGTGAGAATTTCTAACTGCAACAGGCTAAATGACACGCTAGCTATAAAAAAATTACAAATAGTTAGATAGATCCCTTTGATTCTTCAGTCTGGCCGGAGATGCTGTGGGAGGATGTTGCTTATATGTCTTCCACTCCAATAATCATATTTACAGCCCTTAGTTTCAGTGAAATCGTATGCATGAGACTCTGGTACAACATAAATTAGTGCTCGAAAACTGATCGGCGATCACATACAAACTTAATAACCAAACAAAATTTCTCGAACGTATTAAAATAAAATTATTATAAGTATTTTAAAATTTAGATACGAATTAAAATAATACGTTTATTTTTTAGATGATAAGGCGCAGAATACTTTTGCAATCGAGTGGGGGCTCTCGTACTTCTAATTGCGGAGAATGGCTCAGGACTGGAACATATCTTGGGAAAATCGTCGTGGAAGAAATCACCCAATAGGCAAGTTGTGGCTATTATACTAATATGATAAACCTTGTTTAAATTTAACAAGCCAAGAGTAATTTGATATCTTTTAACTCATCTTCAAGAATATCACACTATACTTATCAATAGCTATACATATATATTCAGAAACACGACAAAACTTGAATAAATAATCGAAATTTATTCCATTTGCGTTATCGTTCCTATAGGTCCTGTGCTATCGACTAATATTTGCGGATATATTTTAGTTATTTTATGTTACATAATAGCATTATGGATAAACCATACGAAGCGTTCGAAAAATGGCTTACCTCCAAGGATTCCATCTATAGAGTAATCCTTTTTCCCTTCAGGATCCTCACGCCTTGATCCACCCCGAAGATGACGACTTATCGAAGACACGCTTGGCGGGTCAGTAAAACCTTCCTGGAATAAAGAAAGGACCATTGTTATACTCAACACTATTATATAATAACACACCTTTATGCTACGTATGTATGTATGTATGTAGTGTGGATACTACATATTTGCTGAAGCGAATTTAGTAAGTTATAGGTACTTATTCAATAAAAAATTGCATATGGTAGGTATAGAAACAAATTAAAAATAAAGAAAGTGATATAATAAAATAAAGAGAAAAACATATAACAAAAGTATTGCACCATATGAGATTTTCTTTTGTGTATCATATCGGTTTTCTTTTGGGGATAGGCTTGCGTCTAACAACCCCCAATATTTATTTTAGAACATAGATACGTGATCACTAGTATTTGCGAGAATTTAAAACAATATATCATAAACCGATAATTGAAATTAAAAAACACGATATCTAAAAAGTTGCTCGAAATTCGGTTTTGAGTCTACGCATAAATTTGTTTTTAACAGTTTCGAAACAATTTTAATTTTTTTTCAAATATTTTTGATATAGGTGTCCATTTTGTTTCGATTTGAATAATTCAACTGTAGTAAAATCTCTGAATTTGGCTGATACTGAAACAATTTTGTTAATTCTTGCGCAAATGACGGGTCTAAAACTGAGAAGTATGACATCTTTTGTTGCAAAGGATTATATCAAGTAGTGATAAGTAAATTTTATAAATATTTTAATTTTAAATTTAAATTACAACTTCCCTAGGTCATAATTTAGGTTCGATGCTTGCCTTATATAAATTGACTAACACACTAGAACTTGCGCTTTTCTTAAACGTTTGTAAACCAACCCCGATACTTGCATCCAATATGTTCCACACAAAAACTAGCACACCTGATGAACAGCGCCCAGTGAAGAGTTATTTGCAGATCTTCCGATATGGAACTTAACTTGGGGGTATGTTATTGAAGATGGTATACAAAAAAAATTAAACAATGCACTGCATTTACAGCACACTTCTGATACACAATCTTATAAGTGCAACAAAGTTAAATACAAGAGATTAGATTATCGATTTATGTTAACATTGAAGGAGCAGTTTATTGCATTTTGTATAGTGAACTCTTCTTTTAAATTTTGAAACGGTAAATTGAATTCCGATAGGTTTGTTCTATTAAAATTGTGGTATATCAGCAGGAACAGATGTTTTGTAGAAGAGGAATTTGTAGACGTGCTGGCACACGGCTCATGTTGTGATTCAGATATCTGTACATTTTTGCAATTTTTTTTTGTTTGATTCAAGGAATATAACCTTCAGCGATGTTGGAAGATCGCCAACCGCCGTGAAGTTTTAAATCTAATACTTCACCGCCTTGTGAAGCAATTGCAGTAGCAAGGTTCGCGGAAGCAATGACCCGTATACATATGAGTTCTCTAAATTAGAAAAAAATGCGATTTTCTAGCCTTACTACTAAAGGTATTATACCCAATTGGCTGCTTCGTTATTTTACCAATACGCAGACTTAAAAATAATCGTGATTGACCTGCAGGTCTCATTTGTAGATATTTCTGGATAATTGCAATCCAGTGTAGTTCCACCAGTACAAAATTTCTTGAATCTCAAGTTTTTGTTTCGGGAATATTTACCGCAATAATATCACCTCTGTTATCTACGTCAAAGATTCTTGTTAATTCGTCAATTTTACAAGCACCCGCAACGCCCATGATTAAAGCAGCCTATAATTACATCATGTAAAAGTAATTTATATAAACAATTTACTGAGTATTTATTTTAAATATATGATTAGCATCTATTTACTTTTATGACTATAAATTATTCATCTTTGGCATATTTTAGAAAATTATTTACTTGAGTAATGTCAAGCACTCCAGACTTTTTAGGTTTATATCCCACATTTTGTCGTTTTAAAAATGACAATAATCTTGAATATTTTAATGTGCCCATATTATCAGTCAGATTCATTGTCGCTTTAATCATTGAATAAATGGACCAGTGTCGATTATTTATGAAGTTTTGACTTCTCTTAGAAATAAACTAACATTACATTTTCAGTAACTTTTGTAACTTGTTTGGTATTACACCATTTCTTAAACTCATTATAAGTTTTATTGTATCTCTCGCGATTTCTCTGGCAATAAATTCCGAACAGTGGCAAGTGCTGCTTTACGAATTTTTGGTGGTGTGTATGACAGATTATCATTGTCTGTGATATCATTCGACATATTGAATGTGATATCATTCGCATATTGAATGTTTATAATAAATATTTATGATATTAAATCAGTTTTATTTACTATTATTAAACACTTTTAGAAAAACTACGTTGGTTTGACAGTTTTCAAAAAATATTTGACAGATTAAGCTTACTATCTATCATCTCACTCACAGGTATGTCTTTATTATCTTTAGACATTTTTAATTAGTTAAAATTGAACTGGTTGGGGAAAAAATCGCATTCAAACCACGTGAAGAAAGTGCTATTGCAGGCCTTGGGCAATTACAAAGCTCGTCTTCGCCTCGGTTTGTAATATTTGCCCGCGGCCTGCAATAGAGCACTTTCCTCCGTTGGTTTGAAATATACTATATCTGGTTTAAAGAATCCTTTCTATATAGATATATTTATATTCCCTAATTCTATCGTTTAGAATGTCATTGGAATATGTTGACTATGTTAACATTAATAACTCTTTTATTTCTGTTTTTTATATGTATTTAGGATTTGATAACAGTTGTAGTTATATTGATATTTTTGCTTTTCTAAAAAAAAAATAACCACTTTGTACTTCAATGTCAGTGAGTATCGGTGTACCTGAACACTAAGGCGTTAGATGTCACGACACAACCTAGTACGAAATACATGTACATCTCCTACGATACATTCGTTCCGAACCATTTTTCTCTTTGGCAATTGCCTGCACAAAACGATTTACTGCCGCAATCAGGATGGAACCGCTGAGAGTGGCGACATCGAAGTGACGGTTCTACAACAACAACAAAAAAAACGAAAACATTCTATCCGCTTAAGGTATTCCGTCGAATATAAATATTCATTCAGGAAGCTCCGCGCGGCAATCTTCCCTTTACGTTATGCATAAGGCATACACCACGTTGTTCGTCGGCATAAATGCGGCACACCGGTATATAATTTCGAGAAAAGTTGTTATTTCAAAATCAACGACAACGGAACACACTTGCAGGCCGTAGATTACCAGAAAGGAGCCGGCGCCGTTATGCATTCATTTTTTCGCCGATGTGACGAGGAGGTCGGCAGTCGATCCTCGACTTTTAATGAATTGCAAAATGTTTTAAATTGCTTTCCGCTTAAAACTTAATAGTATTATTATACACAACAGTGTATGAAAATATATGCCGATATTAGCTATACGTTAAAAGTGATTTGCAAAATTATGTACAGCCTGTGTGTAGGTGCATAAGTTGGACAACTGTTGAAATATCTTAAATAATATGTTCTCTAAACAACACGAGAAACAGGACGTGATATTCTGCCTTAGTTAGAGTCGTTCATATCTAGTTATTTCGCCATTCCTGGCAAAAATATTTGCCGTTCTTTATAATGACACGTTATAAGTCATAAGCATGTTATTCCAAAAAAAGTGCAATTTTTAACCGACTTCAAAAAAAAGGAAGTTATCATTTTGACCCGTATGTATGTAATATTGTTGGAATTGTATAATATTCACACATTAGGTTTCTAAATGAGTATACCAAATTTCATGAGTGAATGTATGTTTGTTCAAGATTTTTTTTTCAGAAACCAATGATCGGATTGGAATAACCAACGACTGATGTACCTTTTAACTTAAGAACAGTGAAAATTTCATCAAATATCAAATATTATGACAACGTTATTGTATCATTTACGGCAAATAGCGCAACAGTATGAACATTGAGGCAAGGTTTTCGTAGCATTTACGGCAACAAGATTTCCAGATCCTCTTGGATCCTCTTCAATAAAAATGTTGTGACAAGGTTATTGTGACATTTGCGGTGGCCTCGTGTATTTTCGAAGCGAATCGTTCATTGAATATTGATTTTTTTTTTGGTTTAACCGCCATTCCGCTATTCTGTCATCGCCTGCCTCTGTTTGATCGGTTTATTGTGTCGTCTGCGTTTGTGTTGTGTTTGAGTTGTTTCAGCTTTAGTTTAAAACAGCGAGTGCGCCTTCATACACCCAATTCCTATTTGGTTTTGGTTGCCGCAAGCTTTTATCAAGGTTTGTACACGCTATATCTGAAGTTTGGCTCAACATTGTCATTCAAGCCTTGTCACATGTTTTTATAGACAAGCTTATGAAAACCTTGTCATGTGTCAACTAGAACCTTGCAACTAGCTTATACCGTCAAACGAGGTGAAGGGGGACAGCTCTCAGATCTTTTTCTTAATAACATTTTAGTCTTTCTAGTTATCAAGTTGAAACAAGGACTGAAAGTGCAAATCATATTTATAGTACCAATTAAAGTAATAATTAAATGTGTCATTTCCGGTTTTGTATTTGTTTTTAATTTTTATAAGTTGTCCCGCTTGGCCCCGCACTTGGTGTGAAGTGGGACAGACATGATATTCAAATAGTATACTCAAATAATACGCTTCCAGAGGTGAAGTGGGACAGAATAAATGTTTTTTATTAAGATCAATAGGGTTTAATAAAGGATATATAGTATCTACTACTTTATTAAACCCTATATTGACAAAAATTTACATTTTAAACTAAATAATATTACACTGATCAGGTTTCAAACTCCATACGCAACATTACGTTTTTCTTAAAGTATATTATTGAGAAGTGTTGGTATTTAATTACAAACATATCGGCAAAGAAAGGTTAATTTGTATTATATGAAATAATTGTACAGTTGTTGGGAAACTGAAAGCCACCTCGTCGTAGGCATACAGATACTGGCAGCTTTTTTATAATTTGTGAAAGATCTATTTCACTAGAATCTTGAATTGCAGGAAAAACAAATGTATTCTTTAGTTTTCTATTGGGTCTAAGGAAAATGGCTATGAATTTTGTTCTGACGACTACATTCGTAATTTGTTCAATATAATATTTTTTTAGATTTTTCAGTTTTAAAGCAAACTTCACCACAAAATCTTTCTGAAATATTAAAATTTCACTCCCGTTTTGCTTAAGTTCGTAATTTTTCTGAAGAGTTTCATTTTCATTTTGGTCATCTTCCACATGTTCCTCAATGACTTCATTCTCGACATGTTCCACAAAAAGTTCATCTTCGACATGTTTCTCTCGGGGTTCGTTTTCCTCATGTGTAACGTTTCGGCGTTGACTATTGTCTCTGTTCAAATCGTTTACTCCAATGCTTTTTCCAGCTGTTAGAGAAATTTTGGTTCTTTTTTTAATGGTAGGTTTAATCGCATTTGTTGTAGAATCACGAATTTCTATTAGTGACGATTTCCATTCATTTTCAGGAGTTTCGGGAACCTTTCTTGGATTTTTTTTAAAAATTTTTTGTCTGTCTATTGAAATGCTGCTTGTGGGTTCAAATCCAGATTTGATGTTTTTTTCTATGGTAGGTGCCAGCTGTCGTAGAGTTTGCTTCAGTAAAGATGGGAAACATTGCTTCTGTAAATAACCTTTGTTCCGTTTTTTCCATTCGTCTAAAGCTTTTCTCCACATAAGTTTCATTGGGCGAAATACGCAAACGTCTAGACCCTGCGTGAGATAGGTAGTATTTGGAGGAAGTAAACAAAAAGCAATCTCGTTTTCTTGGCAAAGAGATATCAACTTATAAGAAACATGGCTGACTAAATTGTCTCCTACCATCACTTTTTTTTCCATTTTTATTTTTGAAATACGGTAAAACCAGAGTGATAATTCACCAGTCTGGTCTCAAACTTATCCGTCAACGTATTGCTGTGGACGAACACCTTGTTTTCGTCCGAGTTTTTTTAAGTTGCACAGATGTGCATGTTATATCCGATTGGCCTTCATTCAATGTTTCGTGGGGGTTCCCACAAATTCAAATTGTTTTATTTAAATAAGGTTTAGTTATTAAGTTAATTGTTTAATTTATTTATTTAAATGTTCAGTTTGTTTAAATTAATTTCATTTTTTGATTTGTTAGTATTTGCTCATGTAGTTCATGTCCTTCTTAGAAGTTTTCTTCTTCTATGATCATTGTGCGAGGCGTAGCGCACGCAGCTGTAGATTTTTATATGTATGCGATTGTTTAACCCTGTGAGGCCAGTTCCCTGAAAGATGCCCGTGTAAGTATATGTAAATTTTTATTGTTAGCTGCCATTTTGGTATTTCATTTTTATTTAAAGATTTGTTTCGTTAATTTTGATTTATTTCATCCATCAAGGAACTCGCTATATAATAATTATTATATACCAATTATAATTGGTATTATATTATTGTGTGCACAATTTAGATGTAAGATCTTTTATTATTTCGTGCAGGAAGATAAATTAGTAGTTCCCTCGTGATAATTTTAAGAGTTTAATTTTTCCGTTTTCTAGTTTGCTGATTTGTATTTTATAATTTATCACCTCGGTTTGGGTGAATAGAAGCTTTGTGCTTGCTTTTAGTTTAATTTTTGTAAATTTACTTGAATTCTCCACGATTAATTTAGTTTGGTTAATTTTGAAACTACGTGGATTGATTTGTTTAAAAAAAAGGACTATCTTTCTGAACTATTTTACCTTTTTGCTTTGTTAAAAGATTTAGCATTGTCCTTTTGTATTTAGAGTCTATTGCAGTTTTTGATTTCGGCCAGGACCTTTTATCCAAGGTTTTTGTTTCTGCGTAATTGTAATTGACAATTTTTTTTTCCTTTTTTTATATAATAAATTTTTAATTGTTATTAACGTCATTCTAAATTCTGTTCTTTTATTTTTGATTTAAACCTTTTCAATTTTGGGAGTAATTAAAGAAAGTCAGATTTCTTTCACCCACAATTTACTTTTCGTGATTAGTTTTAATTTGCGAAGGTAACCCTGAGTTTAATTGTTTTTTTGCACCCTTTAATTTTTTTATCCGTTGAGCTAGCTAATATAATTTTGTGCAGTATGAATTTGTAACGAAAAATCAAACACAATACACCGCAAACAATGTTTACAAAAAGAGATTTTCAGACGTTGTAACAACCGTCAATATGTCCTACAGTTTTAAAAATTATGAATATTCCTTACACTTGTCAAGAGCCTCTTTGAGCAATCGGTAGTAATTCATAACACTATCGCGCACGCCTACTAGTGCAATTTGTGCATTTATTCTTAACCGTACTTAATGAGACCGCCAAATTTAAATTGACTGCGCAGCTGTCCCACTTCACCCGCTAGTCCCACTTCGCCCTGTTTGACGGTACTCTTCTCATAACATGCTTGTCAATAACAAGCTTACAGACAAGCTTTTTCGCTTGTTGCGACAACCTTAAACAAAGCTTGTGAAAACCTTAAATTGTTATCTGGGATCTGATTTGGCCCATCCTGTACAGTGGATATGCAACCTGGCATACACGTCAATTTTAAACAAAACCGAATCATATTTTTTTTCTTATCTTCTAATGTCGACATATCACTGAAGTTGGATTAAAGATACACATGAAAGTCTTATTAAACTAAACTTAAGCAAAATAATCACACTGTAAAAGAATCTGTTCTTTCGAACTGAAATCGATCAAAACTTTGATATAAAAATCTTATTAAACTAAATTTAAGCAAAATAGCTACACTGTAAAAGAATCTATTCTTTCGAACTGAAATCAATCAAAACTTTGATCTTTTAAAAGCTTCTACAGATATCTAATATTCTGATTCTAATATTTGATTTGTATCTGTAGGTGTCTTTCTATTGATTAGCTTTACTTCTTGAAGGGAAAATTATGAAGGAAAATGCTATTGAAGGACTTGCGCTAAATTCAGAGGTTTTCTGCACCGCCTATATCGTTTGGCCTTTTATGTTGTGACATTTTATACCCTTTTTGTTATATTCTTAAAAAATAGATAAAATGGTTTAAATCATAACAATATATATATATATATTATTTAGATTTGGTATGATTTAAAATAGTTATTTGTATTAATCACTCCACAATGACGGCTATTCATGCTTTTGCTAGTCATGTTATTAACTACTTGGATACTAGTGAGTCCTCCAATAGGAGTCTTTTGTGATTTGAGCCGTGCGTTTGATTGTGTTAATCATGATCTATTAATTAAGAAATTGCAGTTGTGTGGCATCATTGGCGTTGTTGCGGGGTGGTTTAAATCGTATTTAGGGTAGTGTATTAGGACCTTTTTTATTTTTAATTTATATGAATGATATTTCAGACTTTATATCGAAATATGACGTCATTATGGATGCGCATGATACTAGTGCAGTAGTTTCATGTGATAATATAATAAATAGTGAAAATAAAGTAAATTCATTGTTGTGTGACATGAACAATTGGTTTGCTCGGAACGGGTTGCTTTTGAATGCTGATCAAACAAAATATCTTATTTTTCACAATGCTCGTAACAAAACGCAGTTCAGTACTCATGTGTTTTCAAATAATGTTGAAATAAATCGTGGCTCTGAAATTATGTTTTTAGGATTATATATTGACGATGCACTTACATGGCGTACACACTGCTTTAACCTCATTAGTAATTTGAATTCCACGTGTTATTTGCTACGTAACCTGAGAAATTTTATTGACGTGAACAGTTTACTGTGTTATTATTATGCTAATGTTCATAGTAGACTGGTTTATGATATAACAATCTGGGGTACATCACGCATTTGTAATGAAGTTTTTTTTGGCACAAAAGAGAATTATTAGGTGTATGGCTGGTATTAGCAATATGCAATCATGCAGCCGTATTTAAGCAATGGAAAATTCTTTCATTGCGTTCAATATATATATATACGAGCTATTAGTATACATATACAAGAATAAAAATCACTTTATTTGTAATAATGAGATTCATCAATATAATACCAGATCTAAGTTTAATTTCCATACACCTTCACATTCATTAGCGTTGAGCGGTAATTCACCTCGCATATTTGGTTTACGTCTTTTTGATTCCTTACCATATAACCTTAAATCAATTCCAAAGGAAACACGTTTTAAGTCTGAAATTAAATCTTTTCTCATACGAAATTGCATTTATTCAACTGAAGAGTATTTTGACGGTATTGCACGAATGGCAGCGACTAGTGACAGCTAAAGAATTTGTAATTTTATTGTTCTTTGTTTTATTTGTGTGTATTGTATTATATGACGTTTCATATACACCTTTTTGTGTGTCAAATGAATAAAGGTTATTATTATTATTGTTAAAAAAAGTATAACAGCAATACCTACATAAAGAAGACCGTGCATGTATGTTCTTCCATTAAAAAATTAAATTCAATTTTGAAATTTTTCGTATTTCTAAAATTATGGGCTACTTTTTGCGGAAAGCGTATTTCACTAAATAAGTCACATGCTGCTTAAATTACTTCCATACGATTTAAAATATTCCTTTCCGGTTGTGGACGACACGCTGCCGCATTTCAAACGGTAAAAACGGCACGAAATGTGGGCGTGAGTTTCGTTTAGCGACCGCGACTCCGTCCCGTCTGCTCCGGTCGAGGTTATCAAGAGTGCGTTCGTGCCATACCGCGTAGCGTCCGAAGCATCGGACAGCGACCACCGCGGTATGCCGCGACATAGCGCGCCGAACGATTCGAAGATGCGGACAGATGTGTGTTCACTTCACTTGTATAATTTGAAGCGGTTGCGGCACGTTCTCCGTGTCAGAGAACGAGCGTTATTATTACCGGCGCGAGTGTCCCTGGCACTGCGCGCCTTTGACGGTGCCGACAGGCTGCGTTCGATAATCGAGCGTACGGCTAGATTACCTTACATTTGATTACATCTTCGACACCTACTGGAATTTTTAGTGTGCATTATCGGATAGGTTGACGGACAAACCGGCGGACGCTGGAATCTCGCTCCTCGTGTCTTTTTATTTCTTCATTTATTCTTGTTTTTAAATGCATATGCCGATGTTCCGTATTCGGATGTCATGCAGATGTATTTATATGGCTAGCGCTATTGCTGCCATGCCAAGCTTTATTTATGTATTAATATTTAATATTTACGGCCTTGCATACTAAAAAATTTAGGTAATTTTTCTTGGTAGAAATCACTTTTTTTTATAATTTTCCGCATTGAATGGGGATAAATGTACAGGGGTAGGGCAATTTCGATGGCATTATATGAAGAACTTCTTTATTTCAGTAGATACACAAAAACTATATAAAATGTTAGGTACTTTCTTTCGAAGGTAAGTTTAGTGGTGATGAGAAAAACTGAACATTTTTAATCGATTCTGGAGTATGACCGGAGACTCAAAATTTAGATTTTTTTTCTTTTTTACATAATATCTCTTTATTTTTAAAGATACGAAATAATAGTAAAGAATCTTTTTTAATAATATTTTGAAGTAGATTTCTAAAAACATCCTTTAATGTCTTTATCTTAATTTGTTCCCAAATTATGAGACAAATTATATATTATAAAGTATGAAAGCAATTTAGTCGCTTTAATCCTATTATGAATGATTAAATAACAATCTACTTTACAAACTACTATCCGCCAATTCGTATAATAATAATAATAATAATAAAGTTTATTGCTAAAGTAAATAAACATACAAAGCAAAAGTTATAAACTAATCAACCTATTTAAATTAATTAACGAAATCGGCAATGGTGTAAGGTTCCAGGTCACACAGAATTGTAAATATTTTTTTTTTAAATAAAGCGAAAGACCCAATTGATTTAATTTCCACTGGCAACTTGTTATAACATTTAAGTCATACATTAAATTATTCTGTGTAAGCGAAAGCCGGTGACTGGGGTAACAATAATTATTCTTATTCCTATAAGTTAATTGCTTATGTGAAAAAGTGTTTTTTTAAAACAAATTTTATTCTTAAATAAGAAGAGTAGAAGCTCATAAATGTATATAGCTGGGATAGTCAATATTTGTTTTGCTTTAAAAACCCCTCTACAAGATTGATTAAAAGGCAAACCGTATAAGACTCGTAATAATTTCTTTTGCGAAATGAAAACACGCTTTAGCTCACTGCTTCCTCCCCATACAATGATAGCATATTTCATAATCGAGTAGCAGCTGCCGAAGTAAGTCACACGCAACGTATCCTCATCAACTAAATTACGCAGTCTGCGAAAAGCAAAAGAAAGTTGACTAACTCGTCTCACTACTGAATTCATGTGGGTTTTCCACTTAAGATGCTCATCGATTTTAATTCCTAGCAATAGCACATTATCTTTAACATTGTATTCTTCTCCATTAACAATCAGAGAAGATGGGTAAATTTGACCCCGAGTCTTAAATAATATTACATTAGTTTTGCTCTGATTCATAATTAGATTATTATTTTTCAATTTTAAATTAATTAAAAAAAAACTACTGATCTCAATGACTTCCTCAATAGAATCCCCTTCCACAAGAGAGGTTGTATCATCTGCATAGTTAATTTTAGGTATCTTATGATCAGCCCAGGGACATGCAACAGGATATATGTCATTAAAATGTAACAAGAAAAGTAAGGGACCAAGAATATTCCACTGACTAACTCCGCTATTTACGGTAAGTACATTTGAAGTAGCAATTACATATTTATATGAACCATGAAACGGCAGTACCTCTAATACCGTAGCTATCTATGCTGTCAAACGCCCTTGACAGATCCAAAAAAAAGACCACGAGGATACTTTCAAATGCAGCTATGTAGTACACACTCGGTGTAGTCAAATAGGGCCGTTTCAATACCTTTTCCTTTTAAGAAATCATGTTGATTTTTGTTTACAATCTCAAAAACCGAAATGAAGCGATATAACCGATTATATACAAGTTTTTCAAATATTGAAAAGCTTGTGAGAAGACTCACCGGTCTGTAATTACTACGGTCGTTAGGACAACCTTTCTTGTGGATCGGGACAACAAGCGCATATTTTAAAGATTCAGGGAAGCAGCAGGAGAAAAATGAATCATTTATTATGTGACAAACCAGTTTTAAAAAAGTATCAATACATTTTTTTTTAAGAAATACATAGGAATATCATCTATGCCAGAGGAACTTGAACTTTTTAGGAATTGTATTACAAGTTTCAATTCATCCTCAGTTACAGGATGGAAATATATACGTATATGTTTTGTATTCTATGCACATGCATCTATCCCTGGCCTGCTTATAAGGCATGTAATTTTCCAGAAATTAAAAATTTCTTATAACTTGAGAATGGCTGGAAACAAATATATAAAAGTATTATTTGATTTCTATAATAGATTTGCCTGGCTAATGTTAAAAAAAAACTAATTAAATCTGCCTTTTCTTTACAGATACGTTCCTCTATATCTTTAATGATAGACACAATACAATCCCAATTCACTAGATGGCTGTAAAATACCGCATATGCCCAAGATATCTAGAGTTCACCACTCCAAATTATACGCACTAGTGATCTCTCCTCTTACTAACCAATGAGTAGTGATACTTATATTCTTCTTTCAATCGTGGTATGTTACCCAAATGGGTGCACGTCTTGTGTCTCCTAAATAACTAACTTGTATATTATGTTATGTTCCACTCTGTTAAATATTGAATTTATAGTTTAATTTTTAATAATTTGGTGTATCAAATGAGCTTTTATTAATAAAACAGTGTAATCATTAATAACATGTATAATTTATTATCAAGTTTATATCAAAACATATAAAGAGTATGAGAACTCTTTTCCAAGGTGAGTATGCTTATTTGGAACGTTCAAAACAAATATCATCAAATCCAGTATACATTTGGATTCTTAAATTCTCAAAATAACTTTTAAATATCCCGCTATCATAAGAGAAAGAAAACCACCAACCACGTCTACCAACTTATACATATTAAAATTTCAGTATGAAATGTCATTTTGCAGACATGGAAAAAAACACAAAATGTTAAAAATATTCAATATACGGAAAATTAAACAATGCTTTGACCAGATACCTCGTATATCAGTTTGCACACACCCCAGAGTACTTCGGAATGGGATTTCCTCGCAGTGACAATCCAGATGTTCGCAGAGAAGGGTTCACATCGGGAGAACAACACCGGTATCATAAAAATCCAGGGAAAAACCTCCTTCACAGCATCCAAAGTGTATAATTATGTTCGAAACAGCACAGACATGTATTATTCCATATAGAAAATGTACCAAGGTATACTAAATACAGCAAATTTCTTATAATATTGAACAATCTTGACGATTCTTCTGTATATTTTCAGATTGAAGATAATTACATGGATTTACAAAGAAGATCCCCTTCGATACCAGATATACCACAGGAATATGATTTAATTCATTTAACTTGATGAAGAATAAAATAGTATTTTTTAAAGAAGATTTTTTATCAACAAACATCCGTATCCAAGGATTTCACTCATTTATTTTCTACGAATTACATTGAGTCACTACCCCATTCAAGTAAAGTCGAATCCTAGGATACTAGAATATCGTACAGTTGCCAGACGATAAATTATATATTCAATTTCCATGCCTACTAATGCGAATTAATCCAAATTATACTATTTAATTATTATAAATAATAATTACATCTAATATGGTTGATAGCTTTCCTCTTATGAACCACCGCATTTATTCCCCAAAAAATATTTAAAAATTTTTATCTAGTATGAAAATTATGAAATATTGATTTTTCTTGTTAGATTAATAAAGAAACAAGGTCTGTTGGAGCGAAAGGAAAAAACGTCCCTGAGACGCTATCTTGTTCTAACACCACGTCCTTTTGTGTTGGAAACGTTTCAGAGCTGGCCTAATCCAATCACCAAACACACCCCGCTAAGATTGCATTTATCTGGATCAACAAAACTGAACACAATCATAAATAAGGTATACAAATATTTAAAATATTATTTATAATTAGGATATATCAAATTTATATATTTCCGTTTTATTCTATATATTCTATTATATCTCCCAAGATTTTACTAATTTTGAAAGGGCCCTCGTACGGAAGAGATAATTTAAAACATATTCCCTTTTCTCTGCTTGCTGGTCCTCTTCTTCTGATAATAACTAAATCATCAACATTAAATTTTATTTTTTTCCGTATTTTTCTAGTTTCTCTTTCTAAATATCTTCGTTTTGCTTTTGTTAGTTTTACATTAACTTGCTCTAAAATGTCTTCATATGAAGTTCTATCCTCATTTCGTCGAATGCCTTTTAAAGCTGTAATAGGAGGTTCTCCACTAACAGTACTTGGAATATGATCTAACCAACCTTCTATTACTCCAATAAACTTCTCCCACTGATAATGTTCTTCATGAGTCATTAATCTCAAATATTTTACGACTTCTTATATATCTCTGACATGGATTACCTTACGGATGTCTAATGCTAGTAAAAACCACTTTTATACCTCTATCTTTCCAATAATTTATGAATCTGTCATTATTAAAATAAGTTGCATTATCTGTTAAAATTCTATTCGGTTTACCAACATCTTTAATGTAGTTATTTAACTCTGTTATTGTCCTGTTTGTCGTACATATGTGAAATTGTTTCCCCTTGTCGGATACAATTTCACATATTTTGAAAATACATCAGTTACAACCAAAATATGTTTCTTTCCACAGTCTTCCTCCATTAAATTTGTAATATAATCAATTGTAACTAATTCTGAAGGTCTCTTGACAGATATACAGTGAATTTTGTTGAAATTCACACGGTTCTTAGTTTTATTAAGCTGACATAAATGAAATTTCAGTAGCAAACTTTTAATAATTTTGTAATCATTTTCTGCATAATGATTTTCTCTAAATATTAACCATGTTTTTCTAATACCAATATGCCCATATTTAATATGTAATTCATAAGCGACATTCTCTGTACTAACATCATCTCCTACATATAATTCTACAGATCCTATAACTTTAATAGCAAATTCTTCTTTTAATGTATACCCCTTATATGAACCTTGTTCCAACCTTCCTCTTAGTCTTATAAAAGTTACTTCACTTTGCATCTTCTTAATACCCTCTTTTGAAAATATCCCCTGTCTTCCTTCATCCTGTTTAAACCAATAAGTATATCCTTAATATTTGTTTCTTCTTGCCTACTTAATGCATCTGTTATTATATTCTTCTTTCCGTTTCTATTAATAATGTTGAAACGTATTCTTGAATTAATAAACACCATCTATATATCCGATGATTTGTAAATCTAACTTTAAGAATATGACTCATGTCATATGATCTATTTCAATAGTAAATTTGTTAGTTTTAATCGATCATTTCCCATCATGGTGGTAAGTTCAGCTTTCATAGCAATTTCATGTGTCGTCGCATGGCTTGGTCGCATGGCGTGGAGTTCATCATCTTCTACAGATTCTCGACCTGGTTTAAAAAGTGACCATTTATAAATGATAGTTTTTAGGAGCAAATATATCCGTAAAAAGCTCTCATTCCATCGCTTTTACCTACAGCAAAACCATTATGAAAGGTGTCGGTGTGAAATTTGAGGTTTTTACTAAAAAAAAGATTTACAATTAATAGTAACTTGCGATGATAGTGAAACATTTTCCTTTTGTTATGGCGAAAAGATAAATATTTCGAAATCTCACTGTGGAGATAACAAAGAAAAAAGAGTAAGCACCTTACAATGAAGATGATTTATTTATTTAGTTTGATTAATCACCTTTGTAGAAAATTCAAGAAAAAAGGCTATAAAATTACACTTAAAATTACTTAAAAAATACACTTTTTTCAGGTTAAACTAACAGATCGGCCCAACGTTATATATAATATACTATACCAAAAACACATTTACATCAACCACCAAATTAATTCAACTAAAAAATATGAATGCTTTAGCGTTGTAACAAGTTGTATTATCTACCATAGATATTAACACAATAACGCAGATACAGTGTTCCATTAAATGATTGCATCTTCCTATTAAAGGGAAATCGATAACTCTGTCCTTGGCGAGGCTTCCTGAGCTTCAGGAATTAATGTCTCCCTAGTGATAAACCCTCGTCTAACTTACAAAGACCGTTGAATATTTTTTTTTGTCACGTAATAATAGCTACGTCTCTCTGATGTCGCTGCAGATAAAATATAATAGATAGATAACCAGACATTTCGTTTCAATTAGTATTTAATGGAATTTCTATATGTGCGCTGGTTGTTTGATTAATGCACGTGCAATATGTTACGTTTTAGGGTTTGATTCTGTGAAAGCTCTGTTTCAATTTATGCTAAAACTCGAATAACGTCATTTAATTGAAATTATATTTCTAGTATAAAATATTAACAGATTTTAGTTTTGATTAAATTTATGCAAATCAACACTAGTCAACGTAAAATTGAGTTGCACACAAACAACAATAAAATTAATGTCAACAATTTGAAGAATACTGTATTCTGAATAGCGCATAAAACTAACCAATAAATTGAAAAATTGCAAGCGATTTATAGGTTTTCTTAAGGCCGCTTTACAGTTCGCAATTTTTTGTATTGCTGCAATAAAATTGCGCACAATGAAATATTAGTTCTAATCCGTGCAATACCAATAAAATTGCACACAGCTGATCGAAATCCATTGAATGCGCATGCACTATTTGTATTGCACGCAATAAAAAAAATTGCGAACTGTAAAGCGGCCTTTACAGTTAGTTCTTCGCAAATATTGACTAAATTTTCAATTGCTGCGTGAGGTAGTCCTTCTACCACATGAATTTCTGAATTAATAAAATTATGTGTAGCTTTGCCTAACAAGAAATTATTAGCATATTTACAATATTTTAAACATAAACAAATAAAAAGAATATTAAAATTGATGAATAACCTTCAGTTATTTATACAGTGACCGGCATAAATATTGCAACATATGGGAATTTTTTTTATTATTAAAATATACTTTTTTGGGGGATAGGTTGTGTCACAGTATTCAAACCACCCCCATTTGTGTTCTGGAGCCAGAGAAATTCGGAATTTGTAGATTTCTGGCTGTGTGGGTGTTCATATAAGGAGCTACTCAAGGCTAGTTAGAATCAATTTAAGTTTGTTTGTGATGGTTGAACGTCTTTTTATTTCATAATGTCTTGTGCGTGTACAAATAATCCCAACAGCTTCTATTATGTATGTGGAGAATTCTCTACCCAACGACTTAAACGGAATATTACACCTTTAATAGAAAATTTACATTTCCACTATTTTGGTCTAAAAATTAAATATCAAGACAATAAATGGGCTCCTCACATTTGCTGCGCACGGTGTGGTGTTACTCTGAGGGGCTTGACAAACAGTAAGAACAGCGCTATGCCATTTGCGAGACCTATGGTTTGGCATGAACAAACGGACCATTTGTCTGATTGCTATTTTTGCTGCACGAAAACTTTCGGATTCTCCAGCAAACAGTAAGAACAAAATTAGTTACGCGAGTGTGTCTTCTGTTACTCGTCCAGTACCTCATTCAGAAGCCTTGCCAGTACCAAGACCTACAAGTGTTTCGAGTGAAGAATATGCCATTACAGATGCAGAGGAAGCATTTTCCGAGTTATTGACCGGCGATGATAAATATTTGCCATCTCTAGAGGACGAACCTTAGTTAGTAAATCAGTCAGGAATAAATGACCTTGTTCGAGATCTGAATTTGTCAAAAATAGTAGGTCATCAACGCAACTCAGAATGGCGTCTTTTTATCGATGCTTCGAAATTGAGTTTGAGAGCTGTCCTTCTTCACATAGGAAACGTTTACCCACCCATTCCGGTTGGCCACACAACCCATATGAAGGAAACTTAAGGGCTGAGTATATTCCTGGACAAAAGAATATACTTCATAAGGCACTAGGTCAAATCTGACAAAATATTTCTATCGCCATTGCATATCAAATTAGGTTTGATCAGGGATTTCGTCAAAGCAATGGATAAGGATGGTCGTGGATTCCAATACCTTCCACACAAATTTCCCAATATTTCAAAACTTAAAGAAGGAATTTTTGTAGGACTCCAAACTATACGTCTACAATGAAATACACAATTTGAAAAGACTTTAAATGAGTTGGAAGGTGGTGCTTGGAATGCTTTTAAAAGTGTGACTCAAAATTTTTAAGGAAACATAAAATCTGACAATACATAGCAATTGTGAAAGAAGTTACCATGAACTGGGCTGTAACATGAGTCTTAAAATACATTTTTTTTACATTCGCACATGGATTTCTTCCCCCCAAACCTCGTTGACGTAAGTGATAAACACGATATTTCTGTTATTGAAAAAAGTTATCAAGACAAGTGGAAACGTTAAATTTTGGCTAGTTATTGTTGGACGTTGATATCACAAAGTGCCGTAGAACAGTATAAAAGGAAAGTAAAAAGAAAAACATTTTAACACAGAACAATAGCATACAATTTCATGTAATTTACGTACCTAATGTATATTATTCAATTCATTTTTCAATAACGTTTGTACCAAAACGTGACGTGCCAGAATAAATTTGTTTTTATTGTTATTATTACGACTGTAAGAGAAAGTAAAACTGTAGAAGAAATAGAAGTTGCCTAGTGTTATTAATTAGTACTTGGTTAAATGTTTGTTAAATATTGTTGATAAGTGTTATTATCCGTTTAATCTATGGCTATTGCTTCTATTGTGTATTCAATTATTTAATATCTGTAATCAGCTCATTGTCTACTTATCACTACTATTTCGGTGCGGTTTAGACATATTTTTTCTAAAACCATACCACCAATTTTGCAAAGGTACTGCATGATGCTAATAAGAAGCTCTTATTAATTTGTGTTAGTACATATTTACATCATAAAAAAAAAAACAACGAATTTCAAAGAAAATCATTTTCTGGGCAAAAAAGTGCTTCTATGTAAACCACTTACCGGATGCACGACTGATGGTTACATAGTTGATATGCTAGGACAATATCTTGTGAATGTAAATGACGCAACCATTATGAAAGCAGTTGTACGTGATTCAGAATTTATTTTTTTACTCGAATACTGTTCAATATTCAGAGCTGAACATTTGGCTGTAGGTCACTTCTAGGGGGTCAATTATATGCCCCAATTTTCAGTTAAAAATCGCTTGAGCCCGGCAATCCATATATACCAGGCTACGGCCTTTAACTGAAAAAGAAATACCTTATGCGGCCAGTAGTTTTCAGGTGGGTTAGTTATTTTGTACGTGTATTTTGCTTGTAGAAGTTCAATTATTAAATCATAAGACACAATATACAACAAATTATTAGTAACTGTACTTAATTATTGAAGTACTTTCTTGTCTCCCACTTTTGTATTCTCGGGAACTACATTGAACCTATTTTGAATTTCGACCTAAGTAGTTTTTTTAGCCGCGAAAGAAACACTATAATTTTTTTTTATATTCAATGACCATTTGCTATTGACAAATCATAAGCAGGCCAAATCATTTTATATTTTATGCGACGATTATTTTCAATACGCAGTGACGTAGAACGAGTCAGGGTTTTTTGTACATACATACATAAGCATAAACATCATTATTTTGTCAGTTTATTCACAAAAGTTTAAAAATGTCTCATAATTACCCCACAAGACCTTATAGAATCTTTTGATCGTTAATTATATTTATAAATGCAGCTTTAGTAAAACTTTTGCAAAAGATCTTTATCAAAGAACCTTTATAGTGTAATATCCGCCTTAAGCCAGCACCAGTCTTGCAAATAAAATCAGAAGTAAACGAGTGCAAGCACCATCTCGACTAGATTACCTTTATTAATTTCTCCCTAATCTCCCAGGAGAATATACCCGGTTGCTCTTTTTTCAATTGTTCAATACGTGCCTCAACCTCTGGCGTCGCCACCCTCGGCTTCGAACCGCCGATCACCCCCGGCCTGATGCTTCCCGTTTCCTGGTAGCGGTTTAGTATTTTGGAGACGCACCCATGCGACACCCTCAGCTGCCTGGATATGACGCAGGGTCTGACGCCGGCTGCCGCCATTTCTACGATTTTCAATCGGATGTGGTTCGGTAAAGGACGACCGTTTATGAACACCCCGCCGAGTTGATTAACGCGACCTTGACCTGAAAATATAGAAAGGGGATTTATTATGGACAGTTAGAGAAATCAATCGTCGCAATGTTAGAAATGTACAGAGGTACAAAAAAGTTTTCGTACGATAGCAGTTATAAGCTTGTTTGTAAATCCTAAGCATACGTGAATACGAAAATACGAAATCTTAAGTATATTTGAACTGGAATGATTTATATCGTGTAAACATAAGTACTCTCTTTCTATAAATGAGTAAATGAGATCAATAATAACAAAGATATTCTTACGAAACCTATATTTACCTAAACTAGTTTAAAAATTACAACAAAAAAGTCTTTGTACGCACGAACGGAATTTATCCTTCAAACAAATCAATTATAAATACCTGTAAATGGAGGTCGACTGAAGGTCAACTCCATACCAAAACGCTGATAGGGGATGGGGATGGTAGTTTCCCTAATAACCTACTCAGGCGCAGTAAGAAAGAAGTTAATACCATTACTGGGTTGGTAACTGGACACTGTCCCCTGAAAAAGCATATGTACAACACAAGCCGAGTAAGCGAACCGTGGTGTAGAAGATGCGAACTACAGGAGGAAACGAGTTTACATGTAATCTGCACTTGTGAGGAACTTAAGGTACTTAGGCAGAAGTACTTCGGGAGAGATCTATTAGAGCCCTCGAAGGTCCTCAAGTTTCCACTGGGCAAGATACTGGGCTTTATAGAGAACACCAAGCTGCTCGAGTAGAAATAAGAGAATCAATAGGGATGGTACAATGAGCACCTTGCTCAAGTGCCCACCCAAACTTGAACGAATGAATGAATAAATGAATGAAACCTGTAACATATTAATATCTGGTCGGGTGTCCCCTGGACTTGTAATGACGGATCTCAACCGACGTTCCATTGAGTTTACGAGGTTTTCAGTGACCGAAGGTTCAATTTCGACCCCATTCTTGTTCGAGTTTTTCCTTTAATTCTCTTTTGTTCTTTATTTTATGTTTACGAATACGCCTTTCGAGTATTTCCCATAAATGCTTTATCGTATTTAGATCTAGTGATTGGGGAGGATGATGTATGTTTAATATTATAAAGCAGCCACTTTTTTACAATACGCGAAGAATGCTTTTGGTCATTGTCGTCCATAAATGTTGTACGTATCAACATAATCATCACGCATCCCTAACTTTTGCGTACATTCTAATAAATTTTGTTGTAAAATTTTGAAGTAAGGCTTCCTGTCCATTGTTGTGTCTATAAAAGTCAATTTACCTGCCCGTGTAGACGACATGCACCCCCATACCATGACACTATCACCTCCATGTTTATCAGTCGCATTTAATGTTTCTATGTTTGATTTGCTTTGATTTATTTCGTCCAATAAATACATACAGATAGAATGGACAAGTCATATTAGAAAACACTCTTGTTGAGTGTGTGGCACTTACGGATGTTGTGTATTTTTTCCGGGGATATTAATATTGATTTACTTGAAATGGACAGTTCTCCACTGTATATCTTAAGCGATTTCATTAAGAAACTTCTTTAAACCTTATTCAACTAATAGAACAACCCACAAGAATCGCGGGCAGCTCCATGTCTCTTATTGATCATATTTATTGTATCGGAAAAGAGATGGTAAGGAGTAGTGGAGTTGTAAATTGTAGTTTTTCTGACCACGACTTCATATATTTTGTGATATACTGCGCGACTCCTTCTGTTGAGCCTAGATTGCATACGTATCGCGACTATAAAAATATTAATCGTGACCAATTTTGCATGGATTTACGTCTGCTTCCTCTTTACAGTACATTCAGAATTGACAATATTAATGATAAAGTAGATTTTTGCAAGCTTGTTTGATCGACACGCTCTTCAAATTACGCGGCGTTTCTCGAGGCCCTATACACCTTGGTTCATAGACAATTTAAAGCTCCTTGTAAAACCTAGAGACACAGCAAAAGCCAAATTTCGGCGTATTAAATTAACTGCTCATTGGGATTATTATAAAGGTCTCCGCAATGTAACAACTTCAAGATACAAGCACGAAAAGAAAACCTATTTTCATCATATTTCCAAAACTTGCTCTTTTCAAGAATTATTTAAACGTTTAGATTATTTAAAGTTAGGCAAACCTAAAAATATCGAAATTCCAGACACCTTAAAAAATTTAGATGAGATTAATAACTATTTTTGCATTTCCACAACTAATTTTGTAGCGCCAAATCACAGATGCTAATAAGAATATTGTAAAGACTGTAAATTTCAGCCTGTTGACACTCATACAGTTACAGTTATCGTTAATAGGATTAAAACTGCTGCGATCAATATAGACGGCCTCAGTATTAATATGATCAAAATGTGTTGTTCGCATATCATATCCTTTATAACCCATATTATAAATTCATGTATAGTTAACAATTGCTTCCCACTACAGTTGCCCGATGAAAAGGGCGAAAAAGTACCGGTAGAGAAGATCCTAAACCAATTAAAGGTGGGTAATCGACGCCTTAACACAAGCCTTTGGAGCGTTTGGAATTCCAACAAAGGAAATAAAGGCACACTGTGGACTTTCTCTGCAGATAAAGAGTCAGCAGAGGAATTAAAGAAATTAGAACTGCAGCCGTACTTTGGCCTAGGAAGACTCAAGTTTCAGGTGAAAGAAGGACAGTCTGGAGTAGAGCAGATAGGCGAGGGAGGCGCCACCTGCTCCAACGAGCCGACTGACCCCCAAGGCATTGTGCCCACAGGAATGGAAGTCGCCATTGACGCTATCCTTCCGGAGAGCCAGTCACTCGAAAGCGGAATTAGTCCCCTCATCCAATGGAGGTAGACAATGCTGTGGAGGATGAAGCCGTCACAGAACCCTCTTCCTATGGAAGAGGGAGAGGTCCTGCAGGCGAACCTCCAACATGCAAAAGCTACGTTAGCAACGCTAGTTAGGAGGTTCGACAACGAAAGACTTGTCGTGGCACTACTGCAGGAACCGTGGCTAGTAAAAGGAAAAGTTGCAGGTTTTCAGGCTGGCCGCAGAAATCACGAGACCTATGAGAGTCAAGTGGGCGCTAAGCAGATTTTCGCCTTTTAAATCTGCGGGAACGAATGGATTTTCATTCCAACATGTGACATGGTTAAGAGTATACAGTTTTGTGAAATTCATAATTATGTTTGCTGACGACACACAACTGTACTGCTCTTTCAGACCACACGAGTGGTGGAACGCTGTCAATAATATGAATTCTGACATAAAGTCAATATATAACTATGCTGTTCACAGAAATTTAACGATTAATACACTCAGATCACAAGTAGCACTATTTGGCAAAAGTAAGACTTGTAATGAACTGAAAAATACAATAAAAATTATACTTAACGATGTGGTACTGCCTATTAATGACAGGGTAAAGAATCTGGGTATCGTTTTGGATAATACATTTAGATATAAACATCAAATCACCAAATATATCAGCAGTGCTTACCTTTAACTTAGAAAATTATATTCCCTATCGACCAGACACGCAAGCGCTAATAAGATGTTAATAACCACAGTATATGTATAATAGGTAGTAGTGTCAAGGAGCTGTTCGGCACCTTTTGAAAGTGTTGTGAGTCTAAAGTTTTCTCTCGCGCACCCTGCCACAGCGCATGAAAGCGGCATTCTTTACTTACGACTCGGGCCGAGCGGTGTCGATTAGTGTGCATTTCTTCGATAAATCATGGCGACATTTAAGTTTAAATTTAAATAAGAAAATAAAGAACAATTAAAAATAATAGTGCATAAATAAACCGATGCAACTAGAATGTATTTAAAAAAACACATGTAAAATTCAGAATCTACAATTATTTATACAATTAAAGAAAGGATAAAGAAAGAAGTTGAAATCTAAATACCATTGACTTTTTTTTCTGTAAACATATGCAACTATTTAAAAATAACCGAGAACAGATTATAAAAATATAGTAGCTACTGATTAATATACACTTAGAAAAATAATTACTATTTTTTTTAGGGTTACTTTTGAGTAATTGAGGATAGTAGTTGTTCTTTTTAAATAACTTCCATTTCAATACTTTATATGTAAGGAGAATTGTTAGCTTGGTTAATTTTTATTTGCCTGGTTCGTGGTAGAACTGATTTGTCCATGACTTTCAAGTAGACTTAATTTTAATATTGCAAGCATTACACACTTGTTCCTACGTAATCTTCTACTGTGTTTCACATCGGACCAATGTTCTAACGTACATCCCCCTATTTCTTTAATGTGCAAGTATTTCAATAGAATCTAAATCTCTGATGCTTGTGACATTCATAATGTTTTAAATTACATTACAGAGTTTGCATATAATTTACATTAGTCTTGCTCGTAAGAATTTTATTGTAATTATTTTATGTAATTTACACGTGTAATATGTATTGCAGATGTGCGCATTGTATTTTCTTGTAATTGGGTTTTACCTCTCGCAAAATAAATCATTATTATTAATGGTAAATTGTAAAAATACGCAATGTTGCACAAAAAAATATTTATTTACAAGTGTCAACGAATCAAACACAGATATACAGTAAAATCCGTGCTGCAACAAAACATAATGTTACAAAATGAGGTTATTGCAGCAATTTTACAGGATCCAGTCACTGTAAAGAGTCGGTGGGCACAATAGAATTTTTATTATTACAAATCAAATGCAGACGTAACAAAAAAAACCACGCTACAAACAAAATCTTATGTTAAAAATGAGGTTATCGCAGTGCTTGTAGAGAATTCACTTACTATAAAAAAGAGCCAGTCACTGGAAACAGGAGAATTTTTAATGCCACCGACACAGACGTAACAATAAGAAACACTACAACAAAAACTAATTTTTAAGATATTAAATTGTTTTAATGACTATTTACTTACCCTAACAATTTACAATGAGGTAAATCAGATATGGAACAGGTTACAGTTAGAGCTGTATCTCCGTACAACAAACAGCAATTGTAATTGCCTTAGTATCAATAAATATATAAAAATTAAATTATAGAAATATGTTAAACGCCAGCACAAATACAAATAAGCCATATTGCCGCAGCGATTTGCGGCGCATTCCATTATTGCCTGCTTGGCGCAGCTTTCAAAAACAGATACAAATATTCCCTTTCTTGACACTACTGGATAAACACTATACTGTGTTATAACTAACAAGGGAGCACCGGCGGGTGTCCCCCTCCGATTTCGATGAAAGCTTAACAGATCGAAAGAGTATCTTAAAATAAGAGACCCGTATTTTTTTTTATCGGCGTATCCGCACGATTTTGGGTACAGCCCCCTCCAAAGTTGGACGGTTTTTCAATTTTTGCAAATATTTCCTAAATTATAACAGATATTAAATTTTCTTCTTAACATTAATTTGCAGCATATTGCATGGCCCCTAAGGGTGGCGTCGTCCGTATTCGCAAAAAGTTAATAACGAGGGACGGGGTACCCCGTATCCCCCATTTTTTTACATTTTTTCTTTTTCTTGTTCATCAAAAGAAGCCGATTTTACATAGATACGATGATGTATAACAAGTTTAGAAAAGTAATAATTGTTAAAAATAGAAAAATAATAATAAAGCTTCAAATTAATAAACTTGTCTATTGATATAAATCAAATGAACTATAACAGAAATAAGTTTTTATTCTTACACATAATTTCCAGCATAATACATGGTCTCAAGGTAGATATTTTCATAAAAAGCTAATAACAGGGGGGGGGGACTGGGGTACCCCATACCCCCGCACTTTTTTAATAATAAGTTTATTCATTATTCATCAAAAAAAGATCGCTTTTACAAAAAAACAATGGTAATAAATTTGAAGGATTAATAATTAAAAATAATTGTAATAATAATAATATAGTACATTAACAACAATTATTTGTTATCGTTACTCCGCTGCTCTCCTTACTTAAATATTTCTTAATTTAGAATTGTATCTATTCGACAAGCTATGGTCAAACCTCTCTATGCCTACTAACTTATACTATATACTATACGAAACTTTTATCGGTGGTAGCAATATAAATCGTTTTACCAACTGCAGTTAGTGACTGCGTTTTATATATTTCCTTAATAAAATGTTATTCATTCTTAGAATACCATAATCCTTTTAGTGTGCTATATATGAAACAAATTTGCTACACAGGACGAAGGATTAAATAATACATACATATATATTGTTTAATTTATTTCAAGTTTTTCGTGCAATGTTAGGTGTACAATGTAAGGTATCAATGGAGCATAAATATAACTAATGTGTTTGTAACGATTATAACATTTCGGAAACAATAGAACAGAATAGATAAACATTATAATTGCTTATAAATGTTTAAATATATGAACATACTGTAATGCAATTATTGGTATATATGTATTGCAATAGCGAACAAGATTAATATAACATACAGTAATTAAGCTATGTAAGTATTTACAGTAGATGATAGTCTGTGTAAAAGTGTTTAAAACACAGATTTTGTTTGCACCATGAACAGCGCACAATAGCTGGTTTATTGGCAAATACTACACAAGGGTGTAGACTGCGCATCTTTGTAAAAACAAAACTCTACAGGATTTTAAAGGCCAGGTCTTTCCTCAACGTATCCACTCTATACCATGAGTACTTGAATACGTCGAAAAATCATGGGAAGAAAACTGATTATGGTGTTTAGGATTGCAACTTAATAATATTATTTCTCTGATGTAAATCTATGTCCTAGTTCATAAAGAATCATTATATCCGAAAAAGTTCTAACAAATTTTTCCACAGTCTAAAACCCATATACATCTAGAGGTTGTACCATCGCTGTCGTTTTTTTTTGGTATATTTAAAATGTTCAAAGTTTTTGTCTTTTGGCACTAATTGCTGAAGTTCGGCAACACAATGCCCACTCCAAGAATCAATCAAAAGGACACTCTTTGGCCCGGTATTAATTTTCAAAATTTATTATACATCACCGTTTTCTATGTAAAAGCGATCCTTTTTTGATGAATAATGAATAAACTTATTATTAAAAAATATGGGGGGCGTATGGGGTTACCCCGTCCCCGTTTTTAGCTTTTTATGAAGATATCTACCTTGAGACATGTATTATGCTGGAAATTATGTTAGGATAAAACAAATTTCTGTTATAGTTCATGTTGATTTATATCAATAGAAAGTTTATTAATTTTGAAGCTTTATTATTATTTTTCTATTTTTACAATTATTAATTGTCTAAACTTGTTATACATCATCGTAATATATATGTAAAATCGGCCTTTTTTGATGAATAAGAAAAAGGAAAAAATGTAAAAAAATGGGGGGTACGGGGTTCCCGTTCCCCGTTATTACTTTTTGCGAATACGGACGATGCCACCCTTAGGGCCATTGCAAATATGTTGCAAATTATGTAAGAAGAAAATTTAATATCTGTTATAATTTAGGAAATATTTGCAAAAATTGAAAAATCGTCCAAACTTTGGAGGGGGCTGTACCCTAAAATCGTGCGGATACGCCGATAAAAAAAATACGTGTCTCTTATTTTAAGATACTCTTTCGATCTGTTAAGTTTCATCGAAATCGGAGGGGGACACCCGCCGGTGTTCCCTTGTAAGTTATGTGAGGTGTTTGTGCTCTCACATTTTACTTATTGTTCCTCAGTTTATCATGCGGCATTGGATCGCGATACGGAGTACAGAATTCAAAAAGAACTCCTGTTTCAGGTTTATACAGGAATTAGAAAATTTGAGCATATATGTTTCAAATTGGTGGAAGCAAGTTGGTTGAGTTAGGGAGTTGTGAAGCTTGCGTTTTTACCATAAATTATTGATAACAAAAACACCCCCATATCTTTCTTAAAAATTAAGGTTTCGCTCGGATATACATTACAACTAGATTTCATTTCAGCGCTCATTTGCCTTCTCCATATATAGCAAATACAATAAGATACCCAATACTATGAAGCTACTACCAGATGCTGCATTTAAGAGTAAATTGAAGATTTTTTTGAGGGAGACCACGATTTCACAAAGTATGTAATAACCTATCGTACATATGAAAAGAGAGACGCAAGGTTAGAATATCACAAGGAAATAGGTTTAGAGTTTACAATTTTCCTATATTTTATTGACGGTTCTAATTGTCATCTCTTAATTATTATGCAAACTAATCTACAAACAAAAAATATAGAATCGGTAGCGTGAAGGATACCGTGCAGTACGAATGAAACTTCTTAATGATGCTTTAATCACTTTTGCAAGGGTGGGCCGAGTAAGCGGGTAGGCCATGTCGAATGTATACTACTATAATTCCGTTCGGTTTTCTGATATGCCTGCAGGTGATCGCGTGTATGATAGATGAATCCGTCCGCTTCTATTAATTATGTTATTTCACAAACGTGCCACGAAACAAGGGTATTGTATTTTCTTCAACACGTCGACAACTTGGTGTGATTTTCTTTTGGAAGGTAGTTACATATAAATTTGATTCAACCAATCATGATATTGCAATTTCTGATACTTCTGGTATATGTAATCACTGACATATACTTGATGTTTATGCCAACAAAAAGCATAACCGATGCATTAGTGAAACATAATATCTTCTGGCAATAAAGCAGGAACTGCTTATGTACATACACTTGTGATCGCATGAATATTTCAGACTTAAATAGCTTTAAATAAACATAGTAATATTGATTGTAGATAATATTTTAGGATAAATGTTATATGAATTAAGTAAAAGTTTCATTTGGGATGTCTCTTACTATGCGACATATGCATACACTAAAAAGATTGGCCGGGCGTACACTAAACCACACGCAAAGCTTATAGACGTATTAACGTTACCCACTCCCACGCAATTATGCTCAGTAGCAGTTGTAGGTGGGTACTTAAACTTATCATTAGTAGGTATTGATATTTAATTTTAAAATGATTGGTTTTCTTTGTTCCGAAAATAATTGAATTTTATACTCGTAAAAACGGTGAATTAAGTAAAAACAATAATGATAATTGATCTTCACACAATCAGGCAATAAAATTTGAATGTGGTTGGTGAATGCATGTACCTAACGCCGCATGACACGATGAAATAAGTAAGAATCAGATAAAAAATTAACAAAAACAAAAGTGGTGGGATTTTAAAGTAATATTGAAGTTAAAGTTTACATATGTACAAACCTCAATTGAGGAAAGGACATTAAAGAAATAACTCTTGGAGAATTTAACATTAGTATGCAAAGAAGTTGATCATAGAAATAGTTCCACAAGTTTCCTATGCATAAGAAGGGTGTCGTCACGAATTACTGGGTTAGTCACTGATGGTAAATACATATTTTGATTTGAAAGCAGAATTAGACTCTAACAATAAACGAGAACACAACAGAAAAGGTAACAATAAAAGGTTTGCTTGCTTCTTCTGAAAAAGTACATTTTTTGAATTGCCCCAGGTTTGCGAAGTGTGGATGCTGATGGATTACCCCCCTTAAAATAAAAAGAAAATCGAATTACATGTAGAATTGAATGAAAAGGTGATTTTGTTTTACAAAGCCAGGTCTTAAAAAAGAAACCCCAAAAATATGAGACGAATTAGTGAAAACAAATATTCTGATTTGATTGTCATACCACGAAATTCAAAAAGCAGCAAAACTGATCCAACCACTTTTCACACCAGCAAAATCTTTTATTCATTTGAAAAATTGTAGAAATTTTATTATGTTCAATATTTACGCATTTGGTTTATCTTGGAGGGGCAAAGAATTACTATCCGCAAAACCTTAGCGTAATATTACACGTCGATCATTTAGAAACCATATAGTCTCTGCGGTAGCCAAAGCTGAAGAAGGAGTGTCAACCATGGTAAGAATTTTACCAAATCTGGGAAGGCCGAGAAATGGGAAGCGCGAGATATTTTGTAGCGCTTTGTATTGCATGGTCCTTTATGGAGCCTGGTATGAGATTATAAACACACAGAAATATAAACTGCTATTTCTCAGAGGGTAGAGGCACCATCAGGAAAAGACCTCGGCAGGATTGTACACTGTTACAGCAGATTTCGAGGAAACGCAAAAGTAGTTACCACTAGCCAACATTAAGATTACGGATGGCAGCAGTTAAAAATTTAAAAAAATTGATTCATTAGATTATGTCCTGAATGAAAGCAATAATCTCTTGCAAAGAACAGTCTCCAGCGGAGGAGTCCATATATCATTCAAATCACAATGAAGCCACCTAAACTTTCAACTTTCAAACCTTCAACCAAATTAATAACTAAAGTTTAAAAATGCAAGGAGTTTCGCAGTTGCAGAGCTTGTTATGACCCCGCAATTTTAAATTTTGCGCATCTTTTCTCATATTTCAATATTAATTTAGGTTCTGTTACTATCACAGCTTACTATCACTGATTTATTTATTACATACCGAAATAAAAAATGAATTTTCGTATTTCACACACCCACATAAGATACGAACATTTATTGCAATTCAGTTTTTATTAGAATATCCTTAATGTCATATGAGCATTTTACCAATAAATATATTTATTCTTTACTTGACATATTGATATAGCGTACAATGTTAATAGATACATACTATAAAAATATTATGAATCGTGAAATTCATTTTATCAACCTACAATATTAATATTTGGTATACGAATAGAAACATTAAACTAAATACCAAAACAAAAAACTGAAAGTGGAAAAGCCTACTTAAAATTAACTTAAATCAATTTTTTATCATTTATAAACATATAAAAATCTTAAATAAGTATAATGAAGTTAATATTCTCATACATCTGTTAAACTAGAACCTGAAAAAATGTAAACCAAATTTGCACATCAAATGTTCGAATCGTCCTCAATTTATTTTCAATTAACCGTAAACTACGTTATTATAAAAATTATGGCGTACATTGCATTTTATTGTATCATACATTGTATATTTTGTGTACACACCATGTAAGTAGTAATTTAGCAGTGCCATCTATGATCCAAAAGAGGCACTATTAACCAATTTATATCAATTTTATTAAATTTAATATTATTTTTTTCATTATAATATTATATTACCATGATGTACATAAATTCGAACTACCTAAAAAATGCTTAATTAAACTTCTTAAGTAGGCAAAGTAATTTAAAGAAGAAAATGGGAATAAAATAATAAAGAAACTAATCAAACATCTATAAGAAATTTAAATTAGAAATCTAATAAAATTAAATCTTAAACAGTGCGAACACATATTCGTATAAAATTACCAAAGAATATATAGCAAGTCCCTACAGTATGGTTCATAGTTTTCATGATGATGGATGATTGTTAAAAGTAATTTGAAACACATATATTGGATCACAACGGGTAACCTTGTAATGCCACCACTTTTCGTCCTTTGTATACTCCATCACAGTCCTCTACCTCTCAACGATTGATAAGTGGCTGTTGCACAGGCAATACAAAGCGTGCAACTAATGGCCGGTTGTACCAACGCGTTAAGCTTAGTTTAATTTTAAGTGACGCTTAGTATGTGATACTCGCTGTATCAAAATTGAAATATACCTTCACCTTCAAAGTGCCGCTTAAAATAAAACCACGCTTAACGTGTTGGTACAATTGAGCCTAAATGTTAAATTTTGGTTCGTAGCAATGCTAAAGTGGTCCTCTGTGTCGAAAGACAGTGAGGTGACGCAAGTGTTGAAAGTAGCGAAATTCAAACCACTGTATACTTATTTTGATATCATTTATTTGCAACCGAAACTACAAGTACTGCGTACTGAGCAATGCATAATTCAGAATTGTTTGCAAATAATTTTTAATTATTATTTCAGTGTGCTGTAGCTTTGATTGCATTAACAATCGAAGATTTGTGGAGCTTAGATTCACATTTAATTTGTTAAAGATGGTACATACACATAAATTGTTTGACATATTTATTAAAGTAAATACATACATTTAAATAGGGAAATTTACAAGATATATAAATATATCATATTATGCATTACATACATGTAGAAAATAAAGATTTTTGTATAATCAATCATTAGTGTTTAAATCCATTTTGACTATTTCTACACACCATAATTAAAATGAAGTGTCTCAGCATTGAGGACAAGTATTGCATATAAATGATCGCTAGTATTAAAAAGTTCCATCGATTGCTCGTGTACTTACCGTATGGCAATGCACAAAACATAAAAGTGTGGTAACCTTTTAACAAAAATGGGATTCAATCCTAGCACTTCGAAAACAATAATAAATAAATATGTACACTAAACCACGACAATAACTTCTAGTAAATTTCAAGTTGATCCGATATTCTCTTCGATACTTTTTCAAAACTACTAATTAAACGTTATTATATTATCGCGTTCGTAAATGAAATATTTAATAATAAACATACAATCAATAATACAACATCTATCACGCCAAGCCAAATATAACCAAATCACTTTGAGAAAGGAGTCATTATATACGAATGGGACCCTATGATCACAAGTTTACCCGATTGTGATTATATTTTCATCTGACAACTGACATTCATGTCACCTATGTAGCTGTGATTTTCAGAAGCACCAATCCACTGACTGCAACAATTACAAATGAAAAACCCTAACTGATCGTGGCGCCCTCTGACAGTGCATTTTCGTCTTGAAAACAAAGTTAGCAATATATACAAATATATAAATTAAAGAAAGATGCCAAATACAATATTTTTGCGAATATTCCAAACCTTTTTGTAGGCCTAGTTGCACGTCTCGTATTGTCTCTGTTTGTAGCACATTTATGGGGCACAATGTTTGGCCACCCTCCCCACTATCATTCTCTTTAAATACTATATCGTAGTTCCATGTGTTTGGTTGTATATCGAAACATTCGCAAAGTTCCAAAATATTTAAAACCGTTGTGTGTATTTTGTGAGATTTTAGGCAGCAAAGCAATAATGTTAAGGTAAAAAATGTTAAGTGACTTCGTTAACGCCTTTTACAGCATCATTGATAACCAGATAGATATTGTGATCTGCATAAAGCACAAACTGGACGTTTTTGTTTTCTAGTCGTGAAATTTAAGTTTGCTAAGGTATGCTCTTGAGCATTTACATAATTTGTTGGTACAAAATGGTAAATAAATAACTCATTTTATTGCCATTCCTTTCGATCAAGTTTTTAATTAATAAAAGTTAGACTTGACTTAAATTTTTATATGTAATTTTCCTGTCGCTTACAATTTATAGTGTTGCATTTCATTTTGTAAACAGGGTAGGTACGACAATTCAATATATGGCGATAGTGGGGTGATAACGTATTTAAGAGCCACATGCGCAATTAAGAGGAGTTTTGGATTTCTTATTTTCTAAATCAGCAAAATAAAATTAAGAAGTACTATTTCAATATTTTATTTTATTTAAATATTTCTTTGGTCTAAAAAATATTTATTATATGCAAGACCTGTATACGCAAACTGCGTTCAAAAAGAAATTGCAACACTTTGAAGGAGCTGAGCCACAAAGCTAACATTTTAGCTAGTTTCAAGCAGTAAATCATAACTACTAGTTTCAGTAGTAAATCTTAACAATTGCAGATGCTACTAAGAAATTGGGTTTAAGTTACGCGTCAATTCGAAGAATTTTAAAAAAGCATAAGTATATCCTATCTAAGTACCGAATCTCACAAACATTACAACCAGGAGATTCGAACAGGAGGTTGGCTCTCTGTGAATGGTTTATCAATTTTTGTGATGAAAATTTGAAAAGTATTAGAGAAGTATAAAGTATAAAGTAAGAAATTTGTTTCATCACTCCATAAAATACATTGTGCTCCAAACAAATTTCTTCAATAGAGGAATGTTTAATAAGAAAAATGAATACTACTGGTCGCAAGAAAATTTATTAATAATGCGTCCACATGCTGCACAAGTTCGATTTAATTTTAATATCTGGTGCGGATTAATTGATTCGACAGTCGTTGGTCCAGTGTTCCGCAATGGCACATTGACAGGAGAGAGATATCTGGAATTTATTCGTACGGTTCTAGAGGATTTCCTTGATAACGCCAATTACCTGATGCGCCAAAATTTGTACTTTCAGCAGGACGGTGCTCCGGCACACAACTGCCGCATAGTTCACAACTATCTGGACATCATCTTTGCCGATAAATGGATTGGTACAAATGGACAATTCGATGGCCAGCACGTTCTCCTGACCTTTTAACCTTAGACTTTTTATTTGGGATATTTAAAAGATCAGATATACAGAACCCGGTACAACAACGTGAACGAATTGCAAAATAAGGTTAAGGAGGTTTCCGCCAATTGGATGGAAGGACAATCTTAAGAGTTACCACAAGTGTACTCAAGCGGGCACGAAAATGTATTGAGAATGAAGGTGATACCTTTGAGCAGTATTTATAAATTATGCATTTACTTTTTCCTTTTCAATTTAATTTCAACGACATTATTTTAAGATGTAATATATTAAAATAAACATCAACCACAAAGGCATGTTTTGTCAGTTTTGTTAAAAGTTGACTCTTTATACTGCTCTACATTTTACAAAATAACAACATCTTTATTATTCGTTTTAAGACAATATTGTATTGATACTTTTGCGTCATAAATTAAAATATCTTTCATTTTTTTAAACAATATACAGGCTGTTCAATTTAAAAAAAATATATAAATGTCAAAATTTCTTGGAAATGCGTCATTCAATTGATTTTTCGTATGTTGCATATTAATGAGCGTTAAAAACCCTAATACTTTGTTAATTTAACGTACTTCCTAGAATCAATAATAACAGAGATAGCAATGGTGCGCACTTAATTTGAATCAGCCTGTATTACATATATAGATGTTCAGTGCCTATTGTAAATTCTCATGTCTCTGCGGGCCTAAATATCCGTCCCTGTGTTTTATCATCAACATTACAAACTACATGATTTTTTTTAGTTTCTTTATAGTTAATGCTTTCTAATATTCATTAAGTTACCATATTATTTATTTTGTAATATATCGTTTTTAGATGTTTATAATAATTATTGCTTTCGCAAGAATCATAATCATATCAATTTATTGGCATCACTTCAGTACATTCATTTTCTGAACATATATGCCAAAAAGACTAAATCACCGTAAAGGTGCTCTTCCTGTAGCCTCAATTCCAATTTTTATGGTTTTGGCCAGAAGTATAACACATGAATTTATCTTTCCGTGTCTATCACTCAAGTCCTCTTCGTTGATGTTAACACCATACAACTTGAGGTTTACTTTGAGATTATAATTCCATTGTACTTTTCCAAAAAAAAAACCACGAAATGTAAAACTGAAGATGCACGTTCGTATCACTTTAGAAAATATACTAAAGTTAAATATACAGACTATTTATAAATTGAATGTTATTTCATAACGTTTTGTTTGTAATCCATTTTGTTAGAAAATAATGAATATATTTACCATTTTTATCGATGTGTTTGTATGGATAAATATGTAAAATTATTTTAGGAAAACGATAAACCATCATTGAATAACATGGACATAAAATTTAAACTTTCAATTTTATCGGAACATCATACTCGTTATCAATCGTAACTAGATTTTTTTTCACTTTAGACATACATGAGGTTAAAATTTCAAAAATGGAAAAATTAACTTCCCCAGCTTTCAAAGTATATTCCGTAATTAATACAATCTCCCATCATGTGTGGACACTCAATTTTATTAAATTTAATCGCAAGCTACATTTTCACCGCACAACTGTAACTCTAAAAGCTTTTCTAAACTCACAAATGTAATATTAAATTCATATATTAATTAAGCAACATTGAATTATATCTAATTGAATTAATTAATTAATTCTTTTTATGTAACTAACATAATGCAAAAATCCCTTAAAACTGTAACTTTTATATCTTAGTTTAAATAAGGCTTGAGCAGTAACTCCCGAAATTACAGTGGCCAAGATATTGTAAATAAAAAATATAATTTAATTATTAATGAATGTTTCAAGATTAGGTTATATCCACATTTCTTTAAAAAAAAATCAAGTTAATATTAAAAACAAAAGTCTACCTTGAAATGGATAGCCGGTAAATAGTGGTCTAATATCCATATCTTTTTTTCTGTTAATCAACACAAATGTCTATCATAAAACTATTCACATTTACAGTTCAACATTTACGCCTCCAAAGTCTTTTCCGGCACCGTATTTGTCAACAATATTTTATTTAATAAGTTATATTGCACATTTGCCTCGATTTTGGTAAAAGAGACAATATAAACTGTATGTACTCTGTAAGGACGGCGTGTATACTAAATTATACGTGTAACAATACGTGTTTCTCTTTAAAAAAAAATATTAGCATCTGGTAGTAAAATTAAACTCACACCATTGGTCAAAAGATTCATATGTTGCATTGTATTTAAGAAAGACAGTATTGGTACTGGCTGATGGGTAGCTTAAATCAGATTTTTTCCCAAACCGAACCATCAAAACTACTTCCATTTTATGGTACGATCATGATACTGGGAGGGACTTATTGTAATGTTACTTGGTAAATTCAAGTGTTAGTGGTTAAAAATGGGAGTTCTCGTCTTAGACGGGCTATTCAAGAATTATTGTGTTGATGCGTGGATGCCTGTATGCATACTCATAACGTAGTCGCGGCTTATCTGTTTGGTACGGGTATATACGACGTCCTGTACCTTAAACAATGTATGTATGTATGCACTTATTATTATTCAGTTTGTCATGCAGTTCAACATCATAGTAGGCCGGAAGAAAAAAAAATATTACCTCGCATACACATTTACGCAAATTATAGTCTGCACATGTAATATTTTACATTACTGTTATTACAGAATGCTTTAGTATGCCTACGTGTAGGTACTACGATGCTAGTGTTCCTTTTTTACGGTTGAAATCCCAACCGTATTGTTATAATGATCATAATGTGAATTATGCTGATTTGCTTTACTTTTTATTAAGAAAAAGGTAGTAGTAGTAGTTCTTTATGTACGTTATATAGTCTTTATTTATTATAATTATTATATTATTTATTTAGCCATTTTATAGATTTTTCATTCACTGACCACATTGCCGAATTTGATAATTTTTTTTTGTTATCCAAGTAGAGCCCTGAACCATCACGAAATGTAAGTTGCAATAAAATGGTATAATTAGCAAAACATTTATACAATTAATTACCGAATAATTACTGTCATTTTACATCTTGAGTGCGTTTTATAACAAGCTACAGTTTACATGTTAACAAAACAGAAATTGATAGTAAGCAGGTCTATATTAGAAATTCTCAAATAAAAGATTCATACGATAGAAAATATTTTAGAAGTATTTTCACAACTTACAACATGGAAAATACTTATTTAAATATTTCTATAATAAGCATTAGATATTTATTTTGCCTTTAATATATTTAGAGGAAATCTAATTTCAATACTACAAATACATTTTTTTTATTAATTCAAACAGTATATAATTTGAATATTTTATTAGGTACTACTCATAGCAGCTACATAACTGCTAGCAAATAGAATTTGAACTCTACACTGCCATTTGTTATCATCCTTTTAGAAGCAAATAATCTGATAGAGTTCTGAAAGTGACATTACTGATTGGTTATTAGAATGAACGGCATCCAATATATCGTAATCATGTAGGTATGTACCTTTGGCATACAAACTACAAAACATTAAACTAATAATTTATTTGTAAAATATATTTACACATTCTTCTATAAAGCTCATTTAATTTGAAGTACACTGAACATTCTTCCGCTTTTTAAAGAAAAAAATTCTATGAGAAACAAATGTAAATATCTAAGAAATAGGAATTATTGATACACCACAGATTATACGAAACGTAATATGAACCTAAAGTCGTCTCCATATATGCAAACGAGAATTCTTTCGCTTTTCCAAGGTGTTTAGTGGCAGAAATAAAAAGATCAAAGGAACATGTGAATCTCAAATGCGTATGAGAAATGCAGAAAGTCCTTTTAGATTATTTAATTGCCTTGCGAATTGGTAGTAATATACCTAAATAAATGGTTTCCATTGATTGTCGATAGAAAAAAAAAGAGAATAAAACAAAATGTAAGCCGCGAAAAACAGTGTGGGAGAATGGTTTTCTGGATATACTTAATTTTGAGAAAATGTGACTGCTCTTTGCGATCTTTTGCAAACCCTTATCTGTGATGTTCTAATGAAAGACTAGGGTCTAACTTTGTTTTTTAATATTTCTATTTTTACCACTAATAGTATCCGAAGTGCTTACGAATTCTGGTTCGTATTCACGGAATAAATTTTATTATTTTCCTTCGCTTCTTAAAAAGATAAGAAAAAAAGCATTTTAAAATATTTTTCATTAACCAACTTCTTATTTTTCCTAATTTTTATTATCTGCAAAATCAGAAATCAGGGTAAGTTACATCCTTTATAAAATTTCATATAGGTAGTCCAATTTTCAATCAATTTCTTTTCTGTTTGAAGGGTTTCCATTATTCATATATTCCAAAGTTTCCAACGTTGAATTCATGGTTTTTTCTATTTTTCATTTTTTTTATTTTTTCTGTTTTCTATAATTGTGTGATTTTATGGTGTTTTGTAAGACTGTTTTTAGCTTAAATCAAATCGCTTTTTTTATTATTCACCTGGCAAAATCGTTATATCTGTGCCGTCTATTAAATATTTTGAAGCAATTTCTACTAACTGTATGTAACTTTATTATTTTTTGCACACACTAATGTGCTACATTTGTCCATACCCATTTTATTTATTTGACATCTAATTAATCCCATTTATTAGTGTCTGATTTAGTCTTTTAGATTTTTTATAAGATTCTTCAAATTTATCTTGTCAAATGATCTCGTCTCCTTAATAGATAAAATAATGAATCGAATGTGATTACAATATTCGGAACAAAATTCCTTTTTTTTCGCTAAAAAATTGACTAGCATTTTTTTAATGTTTTGGAAGAAAAAATCTTGTACTTATCGATTAAATTATATTTTACTGGGCATATTAAATATTAAAAAAAAAACGACATAACTGCTGCAAAAACACACTTTTTTACAAAATTTTTAATTGCCCGTTTTATTGACAAAATATTTACAAAACAAAGATTGTTTTATGCTTCTGACACAAGTATTTCTAACAAAGAATTAAAGCCTAATTAAGTTTTTTTTTTTGTAAACAAAGTTACAACTTACAATTAACTTACCAGATTGATTACATTATATATCGTAAAACATCCACCTCTAAACAATAAAACAGCATTTGATGTATACGTTTCCTTATCTTCTAAGCTAGAACTTATTGGTGTTGATTTCGTTAAAAACTCCTATCTATTCTATCAGAGTTTCCTCTGCCGTTTTGGAGCTATCACTGTACTATTTGATGGCATTTCTATTCATTTTCAAGATGGTATTATGATCCCACTCGTTCTTGTTACTAAGCTTTGCGGTGAATTCTTTCACAAAGCTTTTTTTGACATGTCGTCCCGGGGCATCTCCCAGGAGTAGCCCCAGCTATGCATACATATGCTAATCTTTGTACTTTCTAGAAGTTAATTCTCGCGATGGCCAGATTAGTGCTTTTGCTCCAAGCTGCTGATGCATAAGTGATGATCGGTCTCACTATCGCTGTATACATACAAAGCAGTTTTTGGGTTGCATCTCCAATTTTTTCCCTGCAAAGTTTCTGCACACCATCAGGGCTTTTTTGGCCTTGTTGGTTAGTTCAAGTTCGTATTTATTCCATGGAAGTTTATTGTCTAGCCTAAGGCCTAGGTATTTAACCTACGTTCTCCAATCTATATTTTCCCCATCCATTTTGATGGTTTAAGATTGGATTTTCTTTTTTTGGTGAATGCTACTAAGGCAGTCTTAGTGTAGTTAACATTGAGTCCCACCGTTTGACACCATCTTCTCGTAAAGTGTAATCCTTTTTGAACTATGTCACAGAAGGCATACTCAAATTTGTCTCTTGCATATATGACAATGTCATCAGTATATCCTTGACAAAGTACGCCTAGATCAGTCAGCTCACATAAGAATTCGTGTACTATTAGGCTCCACATAAGTGGGGATGTAACGTCGCCCCGGGGGCATCCTCTCGTCGTACTAACCGAGATGGTCGTATGTCCAACCTCGGCCTCCACCGACCTGGTAGACAGCAGCTGTGACATCCATCTGGAAGCCACGCCATGCAACTCCCTGTTAATTAATGCTTTTTCGACAGACTCGTGTGGAGTGTTGTCAAAACCGCCATCTGTATCTAGAAAGGCGCACCAAATCACATTAAGTTACAGCAATTTTAAAGTTTTTAATGACAGCAAATACTATCTAGATCTAACTTTTGTATAAACGTTTACTGTTACTGTTTAGACGGCATTGGTATCTCTTATACTCAAATGGGCTGGTTGGTTAAGCATTTTTTTTCCGAGACAAAATTTTAAGCTACGTGCCAAAAAAAATTGCAACACCTCGAAGGAGGTCAGTCACAATACTGAAATCTTAATAAAAGAACTGGCTGCACGTAAAAAGACGCTGATAATTATCTGTCAGAACATCACATCCGAAGAGGAAGTAGAAATTCTCTCTTGGCCTGCTCGCTCTACAGATCGAGCCCGATCGAGCATGTGTGGTATATGATGGGTCACTACATAAGGCCACAAGCAGCAAACACCTTGCAGGAACTTCGTCATCATCTACAGCAAGCTTGGGAAGAGATCCCAGAAGATAGCATTGATTATCTCATTCAGAGCATGCCTCGCAGAATTAGACAGAGCATAAACAATTGTGGCGGGCGATGTGACATTTTACTGATAAATTTTCGCTGATTGTTGGTATTTTTTTTTCTATTGTTATGATTTACTACTGAAAAACTCGTAGTTATGATTTACTACTTGAAATTTGTCAAAATTTCAGCTTTGTGACTAAGCTCCTTCAAGCATTTCTTTGCACGTAGTTTATTATCTGATTCTTTTACGTTGTTCTATAAAATTATTTATTATCAAAAACCAAGTTACCCTTTCTGAAAATTTTTATTTAGAACCGACGTACACATCATCAATGTGAGGTACATACCAAGGCTTACTACCATTCTAGCACCTTAACATTTTTGGAGATCGTTTTAGCTACGAGGTTTTCAGGCTTTGGAACGGAATGCCGCTGGGTATGTGTCCATTTTTTCTATTCCGCCAATTGCGAAAGCTGGTGGATATTTTTTAGTAATATTTTTATAATTTTTATGCATGGTTTTCTCTTCGCTTAGGCTTGAATTATTATCATTTCGTTTGCTTTAATTTTTTTGCTTATTGCACACTAAAAAAATATTGCGATTGCTATTTCAAATTCCAGTAGCATATATTTGGAAAATTTGGAAATTTAATAGAAAACACTAGGTATATTTTCCATTTTTTTTGTAGTTTTATCTTATTTGCTGCTGTAATTTTAATTAGGAAATGTAAACTTTTTTACTGTGTGGGTGAATTGGTGAAGAAGACAGAACAGCGGCTTAAGCTTCAGCATATTTTTTTTTTAAGATTACGGTATTTTTGTGATAATTTCTGTTCTGTGTTTCTAGGCAAATAACCCGCTGTTATTATACTTCTTATTTGTTTCTAATAATATCTACTTCTGATAGGTGATTACCATCCAAGTAAGTACATCAACTAACTGTTAGTTTATTCAAAACACCTCTTGATTTGATGAAATTAACTTATATTAATATCTGTAGTGATTCTATTTGTTGATTTAGATTAATTGATAGGGTTTACTTCGGTACAAGCAACATATAATAACAGGCGCCATAAAAGACGTGTAAAAGATAACCAGTAATTTATAGTAAATCTTGAAAAATCAAATATTGTTACTACTTCCTCATTTTGTTCATATTATGAAAACAGTATATTTTATTTATAAATCTGAAAATTACCGCGCTTTAAAAAGCACAACCGGTAATCAAAATACAGAGGCCTTTTTTCGAAACACATTTAAATGGCTGACAATAGGACCGCCGCTTGCATGCAGAAAAAAAGCTACAAGGCTTCTTATACCGAAATATATGAGAACTTTGTAGGTAGTCCAGAGCATAACTAATCTAATAAACCAAGTCATCTGTTAGGGCCCTTTCTACATGGACTAAGCCAAATGGACCGGTGAGACCACCTGGGCACCGATATTCGCTGTTTACCTTAAAAACTGAAATTAGTTTTAGGAATTACAGTGATTTTTTTCGTTGGTTATTCGGTCATTTCGTTTGATCTAGTCGGCACGTAGGTGGCTTAAATGTGTAACGCTATGGTAGTGATTCGTGATTCACGCTTGTTTCATGCCTATAGTTGATAATACTTCGGTAATTGAAACGCTTCCTATAGCTGAATATGTAATTCGATCGAATCAATAGGTAGTGCTTGAGTATCTAAAATAAAATTTCGTCTTAAAAGAATAGTAGTTAACACAAATATAATACTTTCTATACATTATTAGCAGTATTGGAACTGCGACATTGTTAGTAAATATTGCCTGAATACATTAAATAAAATATAACATAACAGAATATAATTAATAATAAATACAAATATTAATATGAAATAATTTTTCATGGTAGAAGAGTAGGAAGTTATATGAATCAAACTTCTCATGTAGATCTTTTATTTTAATATATTACCTGACATTTCGGTAATTACACTGAGAAAAGAGATTGCATTAAATGAAAAGTTTTATAACCTTTGTTTTTTATCATGTTCAACGAAAAGAATACCTTTTCTCAGAAAAATGTTTTATTTTAATTGAAAGTAGCATGCTGTCTTGCCGGAAGACTATTTTCTTCTTAAGTACATGCTTTTCGACGAAAACTAACCGTAATTAAAGGAAATGCACCTTAGTTTTGATTAATATTTTATAATGTCTGTATAACTTTTGTTTAAGTAAGACAATACACATTACATATTATATTGTTATTATTATGTACATATTTAACAACATATTTTAGTTTCTTTTAAGTATTATTGAATTATAAACAAAATTTTAAATAAAAAAGCCAGACGCTTGGTTCAAAACTTTTGCCTTTTTACGGAAAATGCAAGCACTTGTATTCAAGCTGAGTGCTTTTTTACGCGGAAGTATTTTAGTTTTATTCATGTTCCCACATGCATAAGTCTCAGATACACAAACAATAATGAACAAAAGTGAATATTTTTCGCGCGAGGTTAAAGGAATTTTAGAGATAATTGGAATCTTTTCAGTTAATGCTGATTTACTTATAAACCAATGAACTTTACAGCAGTATATAGTGTTATACACGGGAAAAACGATCTTGTTGCTACTAAATTATTACTTGATTTAGGAATACTAAAAAGATTCCTGCATTCAATCAAACAAATAATTTGGTTAGTAGAGTTATTTGAAGCTAGCGCTGTATTTATTAATTTAACTAAATATTTACATGGAAGTAAAAATAAATATCGCATTTTATTTTCGTATAGCAGTTTTCTCCCCACATAGTACAGCAGATGAGCAGATATACTTATGTGTAGTAGAGAAATTGTCGCATAGATGGCGCATCTCCTATTTCATTCCAGTAACAGATAATATTTCGCACAAAATAGGCTGGAGACTACGATTGTAACATACTACTGATATATTTTCTAAAACCGCATCTGATAGGAGTCATCGCCATTGAAAGGACGATTTGTTTTAACGCCACACTAGAGTGCTGGGATGTCATTGCGACCAACTTCCCAATACTACTAGGATTTGCAAAATTCTAACGGCAAATCCCTCATTAGTGCATGGGTTTTTGGAGATAATTCATTTTCATTTCGATTAAAAATGATTAGGGCATTTTGTTGTGTTTACGCTTAAGTCTAAAATGAGTAAATATTATAAGAAAAGAAAAAACCTCTTGAATCAAAATGCTTACGGTTTTCTGCCAATCTGCATAGTTTTCAAGTTCAAAATAAAGAGGACTTGAAACAATCATCAATATCTTTCACTTAAAGGAATAAACTGTTTCAACGAAAAATATATTATTTCCGAAGAAATGCGTAAATTTAAAATCATATTCCTTTTCAAGAAAACACTAAATTATGTTGGCTATGTAGAAAACGCAAAAACTTTTGTTTTAATGCAATTTCTTTTAAATGAAAAGGATATTTCTCTCAGTGTGTATACACCACTTTTAGAAAAGTTGTATAACCACTAAAACTACACCGAGAAAAGTTACGGTGTAACATTAACAAACTGCTCTTTGTTAACCTTTAAAAATTTGAGTCAAGGCAAAATAATTCGTCATGTTCTATACAGAAAGAGTTTAGCTTGAATCTGTTTAATTAAATTAAAATTTCAAATTGTTCTAATTAACAGCGAGAATGGTTTCTTTGATATCACCAGAAGTTGAAAGGTTCTTTGCCATTCAACTAAAATGGATTTACAGGTATAAATAAAGTAGTTTTCAAGTGCTAAGGAAATAAGCAAGACGCGCATGTGTAAACTTAGGGGACGTTCGCGTCCAGGACAGACGTAGGCAGCACCAGGCGTGGTGTTTTGTCACACGTGGTAAGGTCTGGGGCTTCCTTCCAGATCCTGCTACCATGGTAAGGTTTTTGCCATGGTTTTCCTTACTTCTTGCCGAATGCTGGGAGATAACTAAAGTCGTTGCATGGGCGCATATAATAACAACTAATAGTTGACCGATTTACAGTAGACTCGCGACTCTGTGAACTAGTCACATTTTTGGTTGTTCACATATTTCAGCTTTTCACATGAATCAGTATTCATATAATTGGGAGGTTATTGTATTATATTTTTGTTATTAAGAATCATAGGGAAATTTTAGTTAGAGTAGGAACATTTCAATTGTTATGGAATCAATATAGTACCTAGAATAGGTACCCTCATGTAGTACCGTGGTTAGTTGGAGCATGGAGAGTGATTCGTAATTATTAGCTTTCTTCTATAAGTCCCACAATAATCGGCGGATTATTGTTTTTCTTGTGTTTGGACTAATTATATCTGATTATCTATGTAGATGGTATCAATTCATTTTAGAAGATCTGCCTTATTCTGTTACGCATTCTGCTACAATTTCAACATTGAACATCCGAAACAACTTACATGCACATTGAAATTAATTTAGCGTTATCTGTCAAAAACTCACCCAGACTTGGAACAAGAAGCTCTTCGTTTAAAAAACAAGTAAATAATGTTTTATCTACCTTAATAAATAAATTATAAAATAAAGAGCGAGAGAATATGGAGAGGTTCATAAGTGCTCTAAATCAAACACTAAATAAATACTTCCTCTTATGTATATATAAATTATTTAAATAATACTTACATGATTATTTACTTTTGCTTTTCTTTTTATTTCCAGATTTGTGAAGTCAACAACTTATTATTATATTGTATATCATATGCATACGTGCTATGAGGATATATAAAACAATTTTAGTTTTAAAAGCAGGGTTTATTATTTCGAAGTGATAAGAATTCTAATTTTGTGTTAACATAATTCATAGAAACTCACATTTTGTTTATCTTTTATGCATTAAATATATATTTGTAATAAATTGAAATAGATTACTATGTGACTACTGGGCAATTAAATTTGTTTTGCGCTCGCTTTCTTTTTAAAAATGCCAACCTTGGCTCCGCCACCTAATATTTCGTAAACTTAGATTAGGTATGTTGTGACTACCACATAAATTTTGCACGAGTTTTAAACTTTAGAATAATATTGCACAAAATGAGTTATATTGTAATTCTATAGCTGACGATCACACAGTAGTTTCCATTTATGGATAGAGTATTCTTTTATATTAAGTGAAATAAACATAGTAAAAATAAAGATGAATTTGTAAACATCCATTTTGGAAATTAAATAAAATGTGAATGCTTTTTACTTCTTTATTGGTTTAATTATTATTTTTTAGTTATGTAGTTGACTAATGAACTAAAATGGCCAAAATTAATAATATTTAAATAATCAAAAATTGAAAAATTTGATAAAAGTGAAAGGTTAACATGATGAAAGTGAAAATTTATTAAAACGAAGAGAATATATATAACAAAAATACTCCAAACTGTGGTGCTGGTAATGCTGTAAACTTCTCCTAGACCCCCTCACCACAAACTGCACTAAACTGGACGTACGTTTCAATAGCTTTGCTGTGATGAGGGGTCCAGGAGAAGTTTACAGTGAAGACAATATAAATACGCCTGCAGGTTGAGAATAAAAAGTTTCTCACTATTTTCCCATATTCATATTTCGTACTAACCTTTCTTCATTTATTTAAATTTTCGATTGCTAAATATTCTTAACACTGCCATTTTAACTTAAAAATTTCGATTTTACTATATAACCTCAGAATGATATTTTACCGTTTTAAGGTATACTGGGAGGCGATTTTAGCTGAAAATGGCCTAACGGCAGAAAGTAGTTGTCGAATAAAGTAATAATTGAAAAATTTAAAAAAGATTTCCCAAGATATTCTCAGATTTAATAAAAGTAAAATTCCAATTGACAGAGTACCTAGAACGAGAATGTGGAAAATACTAGAACAAAGAGGAGTTAGTCGATGAATAATTGATGCAATTAAGTCACTATATAAAGGTAATGAGACTTATGTAATATACCAAAACATGAAGTCAGAAACTTTTCTTACAACGGATGGTCTTAGGCAAGGAGGTGTTATAAGCCCACTATTTCAATGCTATTCAATGTACTGCTGGATCAAGTCATAAAGGAATGTCAACCCTAAATGAGAAAACTAACAGTTGAATACAGAAATTTGAAGGGAGTAGAAATATCAGAATGTGCATTTGCAGATGATCTAGTGATAATGGCATGAACTGAAGAAGGACTACAACAAAACATAAATATATGGAATAAGACACTAGAAAGATATGGCATGATGATAAACACAGAAAAGACGAAAGCAATGGGTATAATGCAAGATAAAGAGAAAAGTAACATTAAAATCAATGGAAAGAACATAGAACAGGTGAATGAATATAAATACTTAGGAGTAATTATACAGAACGACGAAAAACAAGATAAAAACATACAAAAAAGAATAGAAAAAACAATAAGGTTATATCACGCAATAAAGCGTACATTTATAAGGAAGAAAGAAATAACTAGGAAAACTAAAATGAAAAATTTTTAAAACTGTATATAGACCAACTTTGATGTATGGTAGTGAGGTATGGACAATAAAAACGACATGGACGAGTAAAGTTCAGGCAACCGAAATGAAGTATCTAAGAGGGGTTAAAGGAATTACAAGACGAGACAGGATCAGGAACGAAGACGTAAGGACAGAATTGGAAACAAAATCAATATTGAACTTCATAGAAGAAAAACAGCTGGGATAGTGTGGACATGTTCAAAGGATGGGAGAAACGAGACAAACGAGGAGAGCATGTGAAACAAAAATGATTGCAAGAACAGGAAGAGGACGACCTCCAGAAAATTGGAACAACACAGTTGCAAAAACTATAAGGAGAAGAGGGATGAGTGTGGAGGATGCAAGAAATATCGCCAAGGACAGAGGAAGGTGGAAAATAGTGTGTAAAACATAGAATAATATATCCCTACACCGAAAGGTATCTTGGGATTACGATTATATACATAAAATTCCAGTTGAATGAAATCTACCAAGGAACTCCAATGGAAATTATTACAACCTCAAAAATTTTATTTGTGAGTATTCCAGACTACATAACAAAATCTTGGAAAAGTTACCCACACTTCAAAATTTCACTATGATCTGTTTGGTGTTAGGGGCGCAAACTACCCTAAATTCATATTAGAATTTTACTAAATTTTTTCATAATGTTTATCTACGTTGCAGCTATGGGGATTTATCCCTTTTTGAGGATTTTTTTGCGAAATCACTCTAAATGAAGAGATTTCTAAATGTAAAGGAGCTTCAAGTATTTCTATTTCTAAATAATGGTTATTTCTTCTAATTTCGTAGGCTTTTGTATGGAAGTGCGCATGACACAAGAATTGTGTCACAAACATGGAAACATTGAAACTCCCGGCATGGATAAAAAATCCCATTTTAAATAATAAACAAACGTAAATCAATGCCAAATAGACAAAAATAATATGAAAACACACGTGTTTCAATAACAAACAAACGTCATTGTAATACTAGTGTTTTAATATACTATTGAATTATGTAACAATCAATTTGTGTTACGCGTCACAAAACCCAGAACTTTTAGGGATGTCAATAACACGTTGACTATATATTCTAGATAGTTTGGGGTCAAAAGTGATACCTAGATCTTTCACAGTTGAGCATCGGTTGATATACTATTGATTAAGATTTGGGAGTGAAGCTAACAATAATAATGTATTATCTCTTTTTTTATTATTTCACACTACAAATCGTATTTTGCCGAGTTTGTTTACCTTTAATAACACTGGTCAACAGTGAAATTGCTTCTTAGGTGAAAGTACCCAATCCCGAATGAATTCAACGTGCTGAACACGAATATCACATTGAAAAAAGTTGATTGGCTCACGTTCCAGAGATATTGACGTTTTGTCCATTGTATAGATGCTATTGCATAATGTAATACAATTTAGTGAGAAATTACGAAATTTTGCGTCATATTGCATCACCCCTTCATGCAAAGAAGTTAATGCAGCATTTGCTGTAAGTTTCCATTGAGAGTGTTGCGAAATTGATTGCGCCATATCAAGCAATAGCTAATTATAGTTTATTATAAATGGACGACGTGACAATTAACTCGTGCAATGTCCGTTCATTCGCGCATATTTTTCGAAGCTCTAGCATACACAAGTGATTGCTATCGTGTAAAGTAACTAAACAGTAGACATGCCTCGTAACAGTGTTAATGTGCAAATAACTTCTGTTATATTTGCGGGAGAAGTGACATTTGCTGCACAGAAAAAGAACATCAGTGCAACAGTTAAGAAAGCGTATCATTTTGTATTTTGTTGCAACATAGGCGACCAGGACAAAGACTGGGCCCACACGTATGCTGCCGCACTTGTGCCGTAAATCTTTCACAGTGGCTTAATGGCAAAAGAAAGGCAATGCCATTTGCTGTGCCCATGATTTGGAGGGAGCCCACCAATCACGGTTGACGACTGTTATTTCTGTATGGTACCACCAGCTTCTGGAGGCATCACCAAGAAGAAAAATGGACAGTTGAATACCCTAACATACCATCTGCTCTGCGACCTGTCTCTCATGGCGAAGGACTCCCAATTCCAGAACCTCTACAAGATTTTTCTATCAGTTCAGACGATGAGGATGGCCATGCGTCGGCGAGTTCTCCTCAACGTGGCAGTAAGGATGATAACTTTTCGTGCTTGACGAAACATCTGCACCACATAAAATTACCCAGGATGAAATGAACGATCTTGTTCGCGATTTGGATCTGTCGAAAAGCAAAGCGGAGATACTGGCCTCAAGACTTCGACAGTGGAATCTTCTGGAACAGAATGTCCGAGTGACTTCATTTCGCACTCGCCATCAGCTCTTCGAATCTTTCGAAGAAAGCCTTGTGTTCTGCTGCGATATTGATGTCTACTACAAGCTCTCGGTATTGCACATGATCCCACGAATGGCGGCTGTTTATAGACGCTTCAAAACTAGCCTAAAGCGGTTTTGTTGAATAATGGAACCAGCTTCCATCCATACCTATTGCACATGCGGTCTACATGAAGGAGACTTACGGCAATCTAAAGCAGCTACTGGAGACGATTAACTACAGCAAGTATGGCTGGCAGATATGTTCTGACCTGAAGGTAGTATCTCTGTTGATGGGTTTGCAGCAGGGATATACAAAGTACTGCTTTTCTTTGTCTTGGGACAGCAGAGCAATCGATTTGCACTACATCAAGAAAGACTGGCCTCCGAGAGCATTTTTTTAAGCCTGGAGAAACGAATGTACACACCCACCATTGGCACAGCCACACAAAATCATCATTCCTCTTTACACATCAAGCTCGGTCTTGTCAAAAACTTGGTAAAAGCCATGGATAAGAATGGACCAGCATTCAATACCTGCATGAAAAATTCCTCGACTCAGTGAAGCCAAAATTAAAGAGGCATCTTTGTGGGGCCTCAAATTAGACAGCTCTTCCGAGACCCCAAGTTTGAGGAACTTCTTCAAGGTAAAGAAAAACAGGTTTGGATGCATTCTATCAAGTGGCAGCAAACTTCCTGGGAATGACAAGGCAGAAAATTACAAGTGTCTGGTTGAGGATATGTTGGCTTTGTTTCATGAATTCGGCTGCAATATGTCCTTAAAGATCCACTTTCTTGATTCCCACTTAGATTTCTTTCCTGATAACTGCGGGCAGGTCAGCGATGAGCACGGCGAACGCTTTCATCAGGACATTGCCACCATGGAGCAACGGTACCAGGGCAAATGGTCTACGTCAATGCTAGCTGACTATTGTTGGACAATCAGTAGAGATGCTCCACAAGTCCACTACAAACGGCAGGCCAAAAGAAGTCGAAAGCCAGAAGCAGACTAATGTTTTCTTACCATGTATTATAATATTGACATAAGTACACTTTTTCTGAAATATGCGTACATTTTACAGAAAACCCGTAGCCAATTCAGCTTTTTCTTAGTCATTTTCGTGTTCAGCACATTGAATTCATTAAGAAATGACTATTTTCAGCTTGGAAGAATAAACTTTTCGAAAATTTGTTGCCCAGTGTAATTAGTTTTACGCACCCTCTGTTTTATATTGTAATATTAGTGGTTAATTCTGTTGCACAATAAAGATTATTATTATTATTACATCAGGTAAAAAGCTTGTCAGTATATGCTTGCAAGACAACGCAATCTTCCGAAGTTCTTTTATATGATTGCAGATTGTCTGCAAACAGTAGATTTTCACAATTAATTGCGCCACAGATGTCGCTCATTTAAATTAGGAATAATAGCGAATCCAAGTTACTGCCCGTGGTACTCTTGATGTAGAGAAGTTGTTGGATGTATGAAAACTTTTATTATATTATATCAAACTTTAATTAAAGAGCTTAATATGTTCTTATTATTTTGATTATTTACACGTAATTCTATATTTTTGTATGGTTATTAGCACCTTCTTAAATTGGAAATAAATGTTTTATCCAGCAGCATACAGAAAGGAGATTATTACCTGTTTGATTGTGGTGAAAAGTTATGAAAATCTTTTTTCTGCAGATACCGACGCCCTTCTCTTTGATCGCTGTCAACTTAAAAGCATCTCTATTGCGTCTTAGTCAGTGGAATGGAGTTGACAACGAATGACAAAAATAACAAATCTCCACAGCTCATGAAACACAATTTCGCCGTCATGAAGTTAATCTTGGCCGGAGGGCTTCGAGCGTTTCTGCTTAAATTGAAACGTACGGAATAATATGCGAACGGCATAACGCGTAAATTCTGCTGGCAAAGGAACCGCAGCCTCGGGGTAGCGGCAATGGGTTGGAATTTAGGGTTTTAGGAGACTTGTTGTTATTGACGTATCTATACGCTTACAAGATTGCGCAGCATACTGATGTTTGTGGTTTTATAATAATCGATTTTTCAAGTTGTACTACTATTAATGGGAAAACCGCAAATACACTGAGAATTTTTTTTGAAAAAACTCAATACAAATATATTAAAATCCTTAATAAAAGAATCTATTTTCTTAATTCAAATATCTAATCCACTCTTTCGTTGCCTCTTTTATTTTTTAGATCGAAAAATTTGTTTCTTGGAGAAAATATATTTTTCTTATAGCAAGCCTTACAAAGAATATTATCGATTACAACCAAGTAAAATATTTGCTTCTTTACAAGAATAATTTCTTATTTCAACTATCGATATATTTGAAAGAAGTAAAACTTTTTAAAGAAATATATTTACTTAACTGAAGAAATCCTTTTTATGTGTGTAACTGCTTTTATTTATAATGATTACGAATCACAAGAGAACACACAAATATTATGGAGTATTTACAGGTATTATGACCTCACTAAACACTAACCACTTTTAGGCAAGAACTAACTCGTATGTGCCTAATTTACTCTATATCAAATAAAGAACCAAGCAGAAAAAAAAAAAAACACCAACAGAAATCTGACTATCCACCTAGTACATTGCCTACTGTTTAATTTTTAGGATCCAATACCACAGCTATGGAGAAAAAATATTACTATTCCAAAAATGTGATATATTTCAAATATTAATTTTATTTGGTGGCAATACAAATTTCTTAATAAAAAATTTATTAAACCACCTCAGTGCAGTACTTTCGAGAACAATGTGAATTTATTGTTAATAAAATGTTCTGAAACAGAAACAATTGTGACGCAAGTTTCTTTAAACAAAATGGCAGTCCATTTTCTTTGCACAATAGAATACTAATTTTCATTATGAATAAATATCTCCTTACAATAAGATCGTTTTATTTTATTTTTTCAATGCAGTTTAAATGCAGCTATAAAATTTAGTTGATGATGTATGAAATTATCCACATTCATGGATCATTTCCGTGCCGAATTTCTTAGAACCACGCGTGATTTTATAGTACCGCCCATTTTTTCATTTGTAAATAAGGGGATTATGTAATACAATTTTAGGTAGTTTCAATCCAAAGAACTAATACCTAAATTATATATAGCGACTATAAAGATACTTTAAGTGAACTAAATAAATAAAATAAAGTTCTGCATATTAATTTCCGATAACGAAGTCATCAAACTATGATAGAAAAAAATAATGTCAGCAAAAGAAAACCATTTTTAATTTAATGTTACATATTTATTAACCGTTTTCATGACGTTTTAAAAACAAGGAATTTGGAAAGCTAAACTTAACCAACAATTTAAGAGTCAGGTGTTAAAGTTGTAACAAGGCGTTCGAGGCAATATGAACCCCCAGTGATATGTACATGAAGTGGTAGAATCGCATGTTCTTCGGCAATTGGAAGACTTACTTTTTCAGCAAGACAGTGCCCGTTCCCATATTGCAAAATTTTCTACCATTTTGCAGAATGTGTATATATTGCAAGGGTTATCACACTGCGACCTAAAAGATCTATTGTGTCCCCTGTTCATGTTGTTTTATAGCTAGCCTTGCAATCCTATTCCTTTCAGAAAGTGTAGGTAATTAGAAGGCCCCAAGTTAGGTAAGTCTCACTCTTCGATTTCACATGCTCCCAGGTGCAACGCCCTTGAGTTGGATAGTGCTACGCAATTTGAGAGGGAATGGATGCCATCCTGTTCCCCAATCTGCTCCAGTCGTTTTGCTTCTCCCTTTGTTCCTTCCTTGTGAGGTATTCTCACTTTGGAAGTAGAAGGCTTCTTATGGAGGTCCTGCTCCAATTCATGCTTATTAGCGATGCCGTCCCACTAATAAACGTCCTTCCTCCATGGTTGATCCCACGAGTAGCTAGGGAAGAAAAAGTCCACCTCCACAGAGCCCCGTATGCAGAGGTAATTTTTTTGCATAAGCTAATATCAATCTCTTGCCGTGCTTTCTTTCGCCCATCGAACATATCTGGAACATTATGGGAAGAAGACTTATGAACTCACTGCATCCTCCGTAGACGCGGCGAGATCTTCAGCGCGAATTACAGGGATGCTTCAGACACAGTAACTCAACAAGAAATTGACTCTATGCTAGAATCGATGTTACGAAGTGTGGGGAGTGTGTACCTAACCAATAAGTGTACTAACCTATTATTGAAAAAAATTATGTTTATATCTTATTCTCATTCTTTGCAATTTTAATCAATTGCTACCTTTCAGTAGTTAAATGTTTTTGTCAAGTTTGGCCAAAAAATGTCTACCCCTTTTTGGTGCTGTGATTTCTATGTTGCACAGCATATTTTAATTTCACCTCTTTGAAAACTAAAGTGCCTTTGAACGAGTCCAAGTGCGTTGTAGTTGGATTCTCGAGGCGAAGAAGTGATCCTGAGACACGCATCTGCGTGAGAAACGTCAGATTACCGTGGAGCCAACAGATTAACCCCCATATTCATAGTCCAGGCAAAATCTTAAAGAAAAGTATGACTTACGTAAGGAGACCTTACACCTTAAACAACTTTCTATTTCATAGTCACAATATCGACTCACTTTGGCTATTCTCGGGCAAGGATGCTTCCTCTAGGATTGATGAATAGAATTCTATTAAATGACATTGCTATTTAAAGTTGGCGCAAGGGTAGTTTCTTTGTTTACAATCGTGTTTATAGGCGATTATAGGTTATGTTGTGCGGTTTTTGGTTATAATACAAATATATGTGACTGTAAATTGAAATAGCTAGCTAATTAAAGCGTTTACTTTAAGATTAGGACAAGGAATAGCGGCGTGCAAGAAGTGTTTATTTGGCAGGGTTTTAGAAAGTCCAAGGTAAATCAAAAATTAATTCCCGAAATAAAAACTAACAATAAATGTATTTGAGGATTACTCGTGGTTTCAGGTGGGAATGACCCAGAGGTATTTCGTAATAAGAAAGGATATTTCTATAAATCCACAATTTTTATATGATACTAATTTAAAAATAATGGATATCGTAGTACGACAGCCAGGGCATATACACTTTAACGATCCATTCTTTTCCATAAGGGACAGTGTATATGCCTCAAAAACATATTTATTGACCCCACTGTTAAATTCTGAAATAGTTGTGAAAAATCGTTATAATGAAAGCCATATTACAACACATGTTTCTAAGAAGAATGTTTTCCAATACTGGCATATGGCTGTCGCTTAAAGCTGGATACCTTTATGGCAGTAATAGTTGGTACCTCAATATTGCATAATATAGCCACAAATGTGGGTGAAGAGGAAATCAATGAAGAAAAATTAAATCAAGAATTTTTAAATGGAACTTCACGAGATCAATTATGACGCTATTGATGATGTACCTGCTGCGACACAGGCATTACTAATTGATGATTATATCAACAATTTGTAATTCATTGCTATATAGAAATTAACTTTTGAACATTTCTTTTTGTATGTGTTTTCTTTGGCTTTTGTATAAACGAAATATATTTTATTTACTCTAAATGCATTATCACTTTGATTTTTTTTTAAAGAAATATTGTGTATGTAATTAACCATTTATTTATTAAATAAAAGGAACAAAATATATAAGGAAATGATGGTAATAATAAAATAATTCTAACAAGTAATAGCAGAGGTCAAATAAAGTAACAAAAATTGGAGCATTTGCAGAATAAACAAATAAAAGAATTGCATAATGAAAAAAAAAAAACCTGCATTCACATATTAATTTCCATTTTAAAACTACTACTCAACTTTTTTTATTTTAATATCTAATTCTGTAGCAATTTTCTTCAACTTAAATTCCAATAACTTTCAAATGCCGCTTAAAATCGCGCATTCGCATAGCGGCAATTTTCATTATGATGGAACAGTGTTCCCAATTAGTGCAAAAAAGTAAACCATCAGGATTTTCTATGCTCGGTAATCGTCCGTTAACAAGCGGCAATAAAATGTATGGAATATTTTCTTTAGAAAAACAATACCTCTTTCTAAATTCTGCATTTCCCGGAATTTTTGTGTGTCCCTGATCCACCGTTTCGGTTGTCTATTAGTATCATATTTTATATTTATATAATCCAAAAAATCCTCTATATCTGCCACTGGATCTCATTAATTACTTAATAAATGATTAATGACATCCAAAATCACAACACGTGTCAAATTTATATCAAGTATTTTTTCCTAAGGTATTCTTAAGGTACCTACGGAGCTACCTCAAGATTTTCCTTAAAGAAAAGCACTATGAATATGGCGGTAAGTACCTAGGAATCCATTTTCGATAGACGTCTCACCTGGTCGAAGCAGAGCTCCGAGCGCAGATCTCGTTTCCTCGCTGCACGCAACTCGTTACACTCAATGTTAGGGCGAAGGAACCACCTTCACATAGCAAACAAATTGCTACTCTACAAGTCCATTTTAAGGCCTGTCATGGTTTACGGCGCTTTTACGTGGGCTTCGTTGACTCCAGCAGATTGAAGTCAATCAAGGCACTTCAAAACAGGACGCTAAGGCAATCGTGCAGGCATCTTGGTACGTTAGGAATGAGCTGATTGATCGTGACCTGTGAGTCTTAAGCAGACTCTCACCGCTGCTTGGGCTCGCCCTCAACTCAGCAAGCACCCCTTGGTTCAACCAGTCGTGTCCAGGATCGTCCACCTCCTCTTACTCGAGTCAGACGTCCGAATGTTTTCTTAGACTAACACCTGACGTTCTAAACGTTCAAAGTGAGGTAAAACTTCAATTTTATTAGCTTCGTGATAGAACTTCAAGTGCTCATTATCAATCTCCCCTGAAGTAGAGTAAATTACCCCAAGTTACTTCCAAACGCTCACCCGCAGCGGCTTGATCGTGCCGCTCCATCGGACCTGAAATGGTACAGAACCTCAGGTTCACACCCTAATTGAGGTCCATTGCCATTGCCACTGAAAACTAAAGTATTTAGCCTCTCAGGTTGTCTCCTAAACATTAGGATTTAAGCAAGAGCTTTATTTATGGCTTGCTTCTGCACTGTTTCTGGTGTAATTCAAATAATTTTGTTTATTTAATCTACCCCTTTACTAGAAATGTCCATATTTTTTCTTTAGTTAACTATCTTATTATTATTGTCGAGTAATTAGAAGTACATCTGTTGGGCAGATATGTCTTTATTATTGTTATTTACTGTGTTGCATGATTTTTTATAGTGGAAATAAAAGTCTTCAGAAATAAATAAGAAGTCTTGCTGAAGACGTGAAGTTTATTAACAGCTCGTCAATAGCAAAGCATATTGCTGTAAAGAAGAGTTAAAATTACACAAAAAATTGCTCGCGTAGTCCAGAGTCGAACTTTTTGTTTATACAATAGCTGTATTGCTTTGACACTTACATAGCGATACACCAAGTCTAGTAGGTACCTAAAACAATGAGAACTAAGAATTAAAATTTTTAGAACACTTCCAGTGACCAACTATATTTATTTCATATTTTATAAATATTTAAAAAATATTAAATCTTTCTTAAATATTAGTTATATTAATATAATATGCATAAAATATATTATAGAAAATAAATTAGGAAAACATTTAAAAAATATATATGTTATGTAGCACTAATAATATTTTATTGCAAATTTTTCTCAATATATTTTTCATAACTCTGCAAGAATATTTTGCTTTGTATTTCTGTAAATATTTATTTCATAAAAAAAAAAAGATTGAATTTTTGCTTTTGTACATTTGGTGCGTAGGACGAATAATATAAAATGGGTAAAATATGCAAACATATTAAGTAGGTATGTACCTATTTAAAATGATAATTTAAAGATTAAATTAGATAATATATATCTAATATGATTTAATTAGTATCTAAGTTGAGCGCTGTAACTTTTCTATTAATATATCTGCGTTTTGTATTATATTATTTGTAATATTTATAAGTTGCGAACGTCAACACAACACCTCTATTCATTACGGTGCCGGTGTTATATGATTTAGCATTGTTTATGCGTCTGTGGATTAGGTACATAGAATGCATACGCGCACGTGCGTATCATCAATGTTTTCATTCGTTTGTCCGTTACATGTTGTATTTATAATAGTATACGATTAGGGCAGATTAGGGGTTAACTGTGTAATTAATTGTTGCGGGGTGTTTTAGTGTTTGTGGTGACTACGAGGTAAACAAAACTTTGAACATGTCATGGCATTTATAAGATAATTAGAGTGCTCAATATCGCTATGTACAGAAATCGTTTAATAATATAATTGTAAGAATTTTATGCATCATATATGTACTGCATCTACCAGATAAATTGCTAGTTGATTTGCTTAAGAGATTCATCTCGGTAGATAAGCGTCATAACCTCAAATAGAGGTTAGAATACGTTGTGTTGTTTTATTGTTTGTACGTAGAATGTTTTCAAGTATTATGAAATAAAGTAAAAATAAGTATCGTAAGTATTAGAATGTAGCTACCACTCCAATTATTGTAAATGCTCCAAATGTATTAGTAGGTGTTGATAATGTTGTACGATGTTTTATTCATGGTATGATCTAATACAATTGGCATTGTTTTAGAGGCTACAAGGAAACGCCATGAGAGCGCCACTACCGATGATATGAAAACAGCCATAGGGTTCTACCTGGTACCAGCCAAGGCTAGACTTAAAAATGAGTATTTTTCATTTTTATGGGTTTATTCAAATAAAATAATAATAAATACGTTTGTTTTTTATTTAGAACACGTCAATTAAAAAATAGTGATTAATTTGATAAACCTGCAGTATGCCTTAAAAGATGCCAGAATTATTGATTATTAACTTGTATGGTGAGTGTGAAAAAACAAGTTCTTGCCTTTTAGACAACTCTATGTATGTTTCAACTTTTCGTTATCGACGTTATACATTCGAAATAACCAAGAACAATTTTGGTTCATTTTGACAAATTAAATAGATTTAAATGATTTAAATGTTCATTTAAATAATATTTTACAAGTATTTTAGAAAAAATATTGCGCTTACATTAATTTTAAAATATGGAATAAATATTTTAATTGAATATTTTATCTATATTTAGAAAAAAATATGAAAAATATATTCAAAAACCTCTCACGAAAAAATATTTATAAAATATATTTTTAAAAATATCTATGTAATATTTCTGGTTGTTAGAGACCGGCAAAGTTCCAGCACTCCTCCCTCGCTATCAGTAGTAGAAGACGAGTGAATTTCACTACAATCCAATCAAAAACTTACTTAAAGAAACAACTAATATAACTTAACTAAATTATCGAATCATAGTTAACCCCAAACTATTTCTATGAGTCTTTAATACACTACATAACATAAGAAGAATATAATACCTGAGCAAGATTCCAATCCTGTTGATTAATTACCTACCAATTATACCGTAATCTATCAAATAGCTCACGAAATTTCAATGATAATAGCAGCTCTTCTTCAAAACAAGTAGAAAGGCGACGCCGTGGAAGTTCCCCAAGCCCGTGCAGTCGAATTGACATTTTTCCTTTAATAAACTTCACGCCGAAATCCAATGACATAATAAACAACATTATCTTATTTATAATCTGGACGCGACACCTAATATATTTTCAACAAACATAAACGGGCGGCATTATTCTCATTGTCGCACCTTGACTAGTATAAGTTATTTAAAAGATCAAGTCGATCGCATACAATACAAGATCTCTACGCCACGAATGGTCAGAGTAATTTTCAACAGAGCCGTACTGATATTCATTTGTGTAAAGCACGTGAGTGGTTATATGTACTTCAAAAAGAAATATTTATATAGGATGGGTGTTTTAGTATAAATCGTCGAGATGTACACCCATAAACACATATGTCTAGTACATACTGGTAGGTGTAAAGAAGTAGATTTGGTGGCAGGTTCTAAAGGATCGTATTTCTGTATACAGCTGTATACCCAACAAATATGTTTAAAACTCATAAAAGAGTTAGGAGAATGGATTAGTTAAACGTTTCCATGTAGCAAAATCAATACAAACCAAAAAAAAAATCCAAAAAAAAGTGTGGAACGAAAATATTTGAAATAAAAGATAGATGATCAATGAGAAAACACAATAATTGGGAAATCTATGATAAAAGTTGTGTGTACAAATGCCGTTCCATATAACTTTACACCGCAGGATAGAAGGATTTCTTGAATTAACGTAGGAATTACTTAAAATACAATACTTTTACCCTGAAGACTTACAAGACGCATTATACTGTAAATCATAATCATTACCCAATTTTCTAATAATACTACGGGTTCCGAACAAAAATATCATTTAGGCAGATACATAAGTCATTAGAATGACTTATCTGCGTCTCCAACATACTCTTTCTGTAATATAACTCTGAATATATGAAATGTAAATATTATCCACTATCCAATAGTGCTATGTATATTAAAAGTATTGTAATGGAACAAGATATAACATAGTTTGCAAATGCTATTCGAAGGATAAAAATATCAAAAACTATTAACCACCTGTATTATGTTATTATTTTCTTGTCATGTAATGAATAAAATAAAAATATCTTCAATGTATGTAACAGTACACCATTGTTTCTTAGCCAGGTTGCATATTGTTCGAGAGAATTTTGCAGTTAGGTGCCGAACTTTACTAAACACATTAGGGACAATAGATGGATTTTGTTATTATTCCAAAATGGTTTCTATAAACGTCTAAATATTGATCCTACCACACGTATTATACAAGGCTTCATCATCAAATATATAAAACCTTCACCGATTTCACCAATTCTTCCTGAATTACACTAGTCTTTATCACCTAGTGATTTCAATGACCCAAAACTATATGGTAAACTCAATGCTGCTTTGGGTACTATCGTTAATACCATAAACAGTCCTAACTAAAAGTTTCTAAAATGCTCCTCTAAAATCCCCCAAACACTCAGTAGTAACTGTAATTCCGCCAAAATATTCAAAACTGTAAACACTTTCTATGCAGACTGAGTCGATTAACAGCAGATTTCCAGAATTTATATAAGAATTTATTGAAGAAGTAGAATTAGGCATTAAAAAAAAATACGTTACCTCGCTGCGATACATGACGCAAAAGTTAAAAAGCCTTATTGTTAGCGAAAGTATTTTTAAGATCTAAATAAATATAAATAAAAATGAATATATGTTACTCAGGTTGCTAACGTCAGTACGTACATTGTAGATTTTTTGTATTTGTTCATATAGTAGCCGATATAGAAAGCAATCCTTTTGAGCAGTTAGATTCGTGATGTAATATTTGGAAGTCGTCAAAATAGAATTTATAGTCGTAGTTTCTACCATGTTCTGGCAGTACTTTCTTGTAGTTTTGTGTGTACAGTTCATATTGTCGTAGTTATAAACTACGTGCCAAAAAACTGCAATACCTTGAAGGAACTGAATCGCAAAAGCTGGAATTTTAGCAAAAGCTCTGCTCCGATAAGCCATTGAAAGGCGCCCCTAAAGCTATGGGGCTGAAATTAAAGGAAATGAGTACTACTGTCACACATACTGTAAATACCAAAAATTAGCTCAATCGATGCCACCCCATTCGAGATATTACCGTAAGGGTGAAAAAATTCAATATTTTTTTCTCAGGAATTACTTAAGCTATCATGTTCAAACAAATTATATAAATAAACACTAATTATGGGCATTTTATAAAAAATCAAGGACTAATTCCGTTCACTCAGTTCAAAGTTATCATTATCTTCCCCTTTTTGGGGCTGGTTTTTTGAGTTTGGTTCCAGCTGCAAACTTGGTTTTTTGTTATATTAGACTGTATACATTTAGGTTTATTGTGTGTTTTTTCCAGTTTTTTTTGTGTGTGGTAGAACATATAAATAAAAAATAAAATCTCTTTGAATGCTTTTAGTACGAGCAATTTGTTATTGTTTATTTTAGGGCTAAAATAATTGTTCATCCATCAATTTCAGATTATCTGTATGTATGTTTCAACCTTGGTAGTTATAAAAAGTATCGAAATATAAAAAGAAAATTATACAACAAACCAATATTTATTTCCGTACACGCAGTTTTGAAAGTTAATGTTATTTTCCCTTTTCGAGGGGTAGTTTTTTTTTTTGAGTTGAGCTTAATGTGTCAACCTGATCTTTTGTTATATAGTATGTAATGTATTATATACTTCTTTAAGTTTTTTTCTGTGTGGTAGAATATGTAATAAAAAAATAAAGATAAAATTGAAAATCATCGATCCGTTTCAGGATCATTATACCGCAGGAGCCATCCAACTCCAAACAGCTAGATACGTTGTTATACGTATGAAGCGCACGCTTCTGTTCGTAGTTGATGTGGCTCGTGCAGTATGTTGTACCTTCAGCCCTAAGTAGTTATGAAAGCACTGAGCTATAAAAAATAATTTTTGTAAGAATAAGTATAATAAGTATATAATATTATATAAATATATTATCTGTTGTTATATTTATTATTAACATTTATGTACGTATAATCAATAAAAATAATATTTAGGTCGCACACGAAGTTCAAAGTTCTCTTTAGGGGTGGTTTTTTGAATTTAAGGTTCTAACTTGACTTTTTTGTTAGGAATCCTGCATTTGGGTTAACTATATACTTTTTCCAAATAAATTTCTTTACAAGTGATATCGTATGAACTGAGAAATATGCTCTTGATATCCAACCTTCACTGATTCTTTTGGGAAAAATGAAATAGCTCCAAATAAATATTTGTAGTAAGTGTGTAGTATTGACACTGTTTAAAATTTCTTTTTTTTCTAGTAAACCGTTGATAATTATAAAAGGCGTATCTATTGAAGGCTTACAACTGGGCATATATTACGTACTTCTATGTGTAAAATTTATCAAAATGTCTTATTATGTGAGCAGTGACATATTTTCTTTACACTATGCAATTTTTACTACACACTTACCTGACTTTACCTTATCGTATGTATTTAGGTTTCTTATTTATTTTTTCAGTTTTTTCTGTGTAGTAGAACATGTAAATAAAAAATAAAATCTCTTTGAATAATCTTAGTAAGAACAATTTGTTGTTGTTTATTTTAGGGTTAAAACAATTGTTCATCCATCAATTTCAGGATTATCTGTATGTACGTTTCAGCCCTAGTAGTTATAAAAGTATCGAAATATAAAAAAAGAAAATTATAACACGCAGTTGAAAGTTATTGTTATTTTCCCTTTTTGAAGGGCGGTCTTTTTTTGAGTTGACTTTAATGTGTCAATCTGATTTTTTGTTTTATAGTAAAGTATATATTTGGGTTCATTATATATTTTTTTAAGCTCTTTCTATGTGGTAGAACATTGAAATAAAAAAGGAAAATCATAGAGCGGTTTCAGGATTATTTATATGTTGTATATCAGCCCTAGTAGTTATGAAAGCACTGAGCTATAAAAAATAATTCTGTAAGGATAAATAATAATAAGTAATATATTATTATATAATACATTATCTGTTGTTACATTTATTATTAATTTGTATGTATTCATAATCAATATAAAATAACATTTAACTCCGTACACGAAGTTCAAAGTTCCCTTTGGGAGTGGTTTTCTGAATTTATGGTATAGTAATGCCTGCATTTGGGTTTACTATATACTTTCTTTCTAATAAATTCTTTACAAGTGATGTCATATGAACTGAGAAGTATGCTCTTTTGCAACCTTCACTGATTCTTCTAGGAAGAATGAATAGCTCCAAATAAGTATTTCTATCATCGTCGTTTATTTATTTTTTAAGTTTTTTCTTCCAGGTATTTTTATTAGTAAACCGTCGCCATAAACACACTTATGTAAGAACATATTTTAACTTACTTTCTACAGCACTGCTGTTTATTCTACAAAGGAAATTACATTAAACAACAGTCTCCAAACTCTCACAATCAGATAATTGTCATATTAGAACAAATTATGCCCGTCTCAGGGCATTGATTAAAGAAATATGTATAATAAATGTATATATCTATTTAGCAGTAAGAACAAAAGCAAAACACGAATAGCGATTCTGTTCAACATTAACAAAATTATAACAATTATAAATACTAGTTTGTTGCAATAACAAATGTGGATAGAATTATGTTGGCACTAGAATAAAAAATATCTAACAGGATTTGATTGATTTATATTAATATGTTATATTATATAAACATATATATATATATATATATATATATATATTATATATATATATATATATATAATATTGTACCAAAATGCAAAAAAATTATAAATCAAATATAAAAAATCAAATGGAATTATTAAATCCAACCTGAAAAAAGCAAAAGGAGAAAATACTCATAACTTCGAACAGCCTGCACGGAATTAAATATTGTTTCATTGTTACAATATTCTTTTTTATATGTCGATGCTTTTATAGATATTCTGGCTGAAATGTACATATATAATAATCTTCAATCCGATTGACGAATAATTGTTTCAACCTTAAAATAATAACCCAATCTTGCTGCTAAGATCACTCAAAGAAGCTTTATTTTTTATTTGCATTACTTTACTGAAAGAACTTGACGAAATATATAGTAAACCCAAATATAATTATACACTCATGTATAATAAAAAGTTTAATTGGCATTCTAAACCCAACTCAAAAGATCACCCCTCAGCTTTGAACAGCGTGTACGGAATTAAATATTATTTTATTGTTACAATATGCTTTTGTGTATTTCAGTGCTTATATAACTACTAGGGCTGAAAGATTTATACAAATGTTATTCAATGAATAATTATTTTAATCCTAAAATAACCAATAACAAATTGCCCCTACTAAAAGGATTCAAAGGTTTATTTTATTTACATGTTTCTACCACACAGAAAAAACTGAAAAATGTATATAGTAAACCTAAATGTATACAGTCTAACATAATAAAAAGCCAAGTTGGCACCTTAAACCAAACTTTAAAAACCCACCCCTCAAAAGGGGAAAATAGTGACAATTTTGAACTGAGTGAATGAAATTAGTTGTTGATTTTTTTATAGAATGCCCATAATCGGTGTTTACTAACGTGATTTTTTTGTACATGATAGCTTAAGTAATTCCTGAGAAAAAAAATATTGAATTTTTTAACACTTATGCTAATATTCGAATGGGGTGGCAACGATTGAGCTAATTTCTGGTATTTACAGTATATAGGACAGTAGTGTTCATTTGCTCTAATTTCATCCCAATAACTTTAGAGACACTTTTCAATGGCGTATCGGAGCAGAGCCTTTCAAGTAATAAATCATAATTACTAGTTTTCAATAGTAAATCATAACAATTGGGAAAAATACTAACAATCACAACAAAATTTTCAATAAAATGTCATATCCCCACGATTGTTTATGTTATTGTCTAACTTGTGAGGTATGCTATGAATGAGATGATCAATGGCATCTTGTTGGATCTCATCGCAGGCTTGTTGTAAATGATGACGAAGTGCCTGCAATGTGTTTGCTGCTTATGGTAAACGCCTTATGTAACGATCCATCATATCCCACACATACTCGATCAGGTTTAAATCCGCAGAGGGACCAGGCTAGGGGATAATTTCTCCTTCCTCTTTACGTATGACGTTTTTACAGACAATTATCAGCGACTTTTTACATACCGTCAGTTGTTTTGTTAAGATTTCAGTTTTGTAACTGACCTTCTTCGAGGTGTTGCTTTTTTTGGCAGTAGTTTATATTGCGATGTCTGGCCTATGTACAATAATCTAAATCGCAATTGTAATACGGTATGCACGTTACATGATTGCGTTAGAATTCAACACAGGTGGAGTTTTGAACTTACATTTATTAAAAAGTAAATTAACGATCTAAATATTATACGGCGCGATAATAATGTTATATAGCTTTTCAAAATGTAGGAGATTTTGCTTGTCAATCCAGGAATAGAGTGAAATTTGCTGTGCGACATATAGGTGGACTTTGTATTGCGGTTGCATCTACAGATGCAAAGTTAGCGTATCGTTTAGAATAAGTTGGTGGTCACTTTGAACAAGTACTTTAATATGTGTTTATTTACTTAATAGTTTTATTGTTAACAGCTACTCGTGGTAAAAAAATTCAAAATAAAGTATATATAACGTGTGTTATAATTTATTCTGAACTTACAAGCTATGTAAAATGGATTACAAACAAATAGGTTCGTTGATTTTGTAGCTATAACGTCATTGACAACCGCAGTAGAATTTCTTTCTGAACATATTAATCAATCTTGTACTGCGTTCAATGGAACTAATATTAACTATGAAGTGAGAATTTGGTTAGTTTATCAAAATAAAATCTTGACCAAAATATTTATTTTATCGAAGCTTCCCTTGGTTTGTGTATTGTACGATTGTCTGCAATGCCTTGACTTGTCCTTTTCAAACACCGGGCTACCCTGATGACCACAACAGAAACACTGCCGAAACAGCAATGCAAACAATTCAACAGACGATGAAAACAACCCAAACGTCAGCTCTGAAGTTTGAAGTGTTGAAAGAAGTAAGTACTTATTTTAGATATAAAATTAGGTAAACTAATGTTGCGAAAAGAAAACTTTTAAGTGGCTTAGCCTATAAACCCAGCTGCTATAAAAGTGCTGTGAAGTTATTTTTAAAACTAGTAGATATCGCATTCTTTACAGATACTTTAAATTAAAAATAAAATAAATGTATGGATCGTATTTTGAGAACTGATCCACGAACATTCACTTAGAGCAAATGGATTTAAAACTAACACGCTCCCTACATTGATTAGCTATTGAAAGTAGAAAGTTTTGAGTACGGTCCTACGACCGCAACGCCACAGAGTGCCCTTAATTGATTTGAGATACGGTTGACCAGCAAGGATATTTCGAGAAAAGCTGACCAAAGCAGATTTATAATGCGTTAATTATTTCACGCATTTTCGTCCAGTGGTTCAGTTCGGTTGTCACTCCTACGTATTTATATCACTTATGCATAATTACTTATCCATAAAGTTGGAATTGTGGACTTGGCAACTTCGGGTACTTAGGATTTAACCCCGTATAGATCATCTGCGGTTTAATAATAATGGATATTCAGAAAACAAAAATCATTAACGAAACATTTCTATCACCGCTTAATATAAAATAGAAAGTATTCTGTCAACGAAATTACATATTCAAAATAGCCATGCATCTTAAAATTGACAGTGTAATGCGTATTCAACAAAGTGAAATAAAAGAAAAAGGTGGTAACATTTCGAGGAAGGAGTACCAAAAAGAGAAACAAGATCGCTTTACAACACCTCGTGCGTACATTGTAATCTAATGAAGTATATACCTTTTTAACACGTGGTATCAATCTCTATCAATCATTATTGATTCTACAGGCGGCAAATCTTCTTTGTAATCTGAGACCTACACCGAAGCGGGAGAGCATAGGCGCGCTCAAATAACATGCGGCCTTTAACAACGTTATGTTCGTCGGTACCATTTGACTTATGTCAGAACGGTTTCAGTTCTTATTTTTTTTTTTTTTTTAATTGTAAAATTTTTAGTATTAATAGAAATATATAAGCGATTTTTAATTACAATAATGTACTAACCAAATGCTGTATTTCTAAAATAAATAAATCTTCATCTTTCAGATCATATGGCCCAAATTCTATCCTGTAGTATTACCAGATAGGCCAGCCTTGGAAAAAAGAAGATAGTAAGATATATAAATGATCATACTATTGGTAAATTCATTACAAAATTAGGAAGGGAACTGCACTTACCTCCACACACCTACAATGCAGTCATACACCTACTTCCACAAGACGTTTATGAGAGAGTTTGAAAATTGTTTTCCTGAAAAATTAAAACAAACCGATTCTAATATATACAACACAAATAAAGATTCAGAAGAATACAGAAATATACAGAATCTGCTTGATGCATGGAGTACAGTAGCAAAAACTACAAGAAAACAGGAATCATACGAAATTTACACACAGATTAAAAGAAAGTACATAGAGAAAGTAACACGGGACAAACAGAGACTAAATGCACAGTACATACAGTCATCCTGCAATAAAAGCAAAGCTGTATGGGACATAATCAATAGAGAAACACAGTGTACAAAAGCATCCGCAGGAGACATCTCCTTAAGGATAACAGCCACAAAAATGAATGAATATTTCTGTAGTATAGGAGAGCGAGTTGCAGGCAGTGTGGTAGGTGCATCGTCGCCCTTGGATTTGCTTAAAAAGGTACAAATACACGATGTAGGATCGTTTGTGTTTTACCCAATAATATCCGAAGAAATACATAAAATTATAAAGCAGCTAAAACCAAAACACACAATGGATGTTTATGGTGTGTCGGTGTACCTCCTGCAGAAAACTAAGGATGTTATAAGCCCATTTCTTGCAGATATTTTTAATAGATGTGTTGTGGAAGGAGTATTTCCAAACGAATTGAAGCTGACAAAAGTTGTACCAGTACACAAGCAGGGAGAAAGTAATGTTTGCGAGAATTTTAGACCAATCAGCATATTGCCAGCCGTTTCCAAAGTGTTTGAGCAGATTATTGTAGTCAGACTTGTAAAATACTTTGAAAAGAATCACTACCTGTGCGATGAACAACACGGATATCGTAAAGGACGCTCTGTGACAACAGGTATTTTAGTGGTTAATAATGTCATCCATGCAGCCTTTGAAAATAACGAATATGCGGAAATAAACCTGCTTGACCTGAGTAAGGCTTTCGACTCCGTAGATCGGTATATATTGTTGCGGAAACTGGAATATTATGGCATTCGTGGTACTCCCCTTAAACTGATAAAGTCGTATTTACAAGACAGAACCCAGATGACTGTTTGGAATAATACTGCATCTTCAGTGGGTGGAATTAAATACGGAGTTCCACAAGGATCCATGCTCGGTCCATTGTTATTTATTATATACACGAACGACCTCCCTTCAAACATTCCAGACGCAGATATATGTATTTACGCTGACGACACCTCTATCTTGGTAAGAAGTAGCAATATAACACAACTGCAAAGCAAATCACGAAGGGTAGTGATGAGTGCAGAAAACTGGTTCTCTTCTAACAAACTAAAGATGAACACAAATAAGACACAAAACCAGATATTCACCCTGAAAGATAATATAAACCACTCATACGTCAAATTTCTAGGCTTAGTAATGGATACATCTCTAAAATGGGCTGAACACACTACCCTACTTGCCAGAAGATTGTCGTCAGCTTTATATGCAATCAGAAGATTGGTCCAGATTGCAACACCGAAAGTAGTTAAAATTGCATACTTTTCGAATTTCCTTTCGCATCTTAGCTATGGTATTCCTTTCTGGGGAATGACAGCAAAAGCAGAGCAGATCTTCATCCTGCAAAAAAGGCAGTTCGCATACTATGCGGCCTAAGAAATAGGAATTCATGCAGAACACACTTTAAAACCGAAAAGACACTCACCTTGGTCTCGCTATATATACTTAATGTGGTTGTCTATGTACACAACAACAAAACAATCTTCAGATTAAATGGAAATAACCACGCCTATGATACGAGACAACGAGACCAGCTACGAACACCATATCATAGGCTGGCTACCACACAAAACAGTGTAGACTATTGGGGCCCAAAACTATACAATAGATTACCGCAAAATGTAAAAGAACTTCCACCCAATAAGTTCAAAAATTAAGTAAAGCAATACTTAGTCCATGAAGAATGTTACACGCTTGAAGAGTATCTTTTCTGAACATCAAGTTGCTGTGTTTTTTTCTTTTTGCCTGTATACTTTTAATTTGTTGTTAGTCTATATGTGTTATTGTGCTTTGTGATTTATGCTTTTACTTTTTTCCTTTTTTTTTATATGTATATATACATTATTTTATCTATACTATACACCTTTTTATTTATTAGGCCATTGACAAATGCATGTAACATCTGCATGTTTACAAAAAAAATGACGCATTGTGTAATTGTCATTGCAAAATAAAGAAATATTATTATTATTATTATTATTATTTGGTAGCAATACCAAACCATTACAGCATATACTTTGTGCCAAAATAATACTGTTTATATGGTCAAAAAGAGATCTATTTGTAATAACCGCTTACAAATGAATCAGAACCGAAAAATAAGTATTATTTGATTATTTGCTTTAAGTTTCTGTTTTCAAGTCAAAAAGAATCTAATTTATAGATTATGGAACGTGTGTTCAGAATCATCAAAGCATTAGTTTTTACAAAACATTTAATGGAGTTGGGTTGTTTACATCTGATCAATAATCATAGATGTAAAAAATTTCAGACTGTATGTGTACTATTAATGTATCCATATTATAATATTGGGGTTACCAACTGTTATATAATTAGCTATATTGTACTATTTCTTTTCATTTATTAAAAAAACAGATATTAAAAACGCTCACTACGAAAAGTAATACGTTAATTGGTTGGCCTTTTAGACAATTATTAGAATAATTTTAAATGTAATAGAAAAATACTTCCCAATTATATTGAAATCTGAAATTTTATTTACTGCATTTAAAAGTTAAATTTCTTGCACTACCAGTTTCGCCAAAAGTGCAATAATTACAAAGTATACCTGAAACATTGTTTAACTTCGTGAAAAGACGGCCTTTCTTGTTTATTTTTAATAAGTTGCTTGTCATATTTTGCTTAGCCTAATTCTAATTCTATAATAGCAAGTTTGTGGATTTTTTACTTTAAAAAGAAAGGCAAATTTTCAGATAATTAACGACGACGTTTCGACAATTTATTGCCTTTTTCAAGTTTAAAGGAGTTACTGCAATACACAAAGAAGCATGTCATTTTAATATAACATAGTGAAAAATAAAAGAAAACTTACGTGAAAATAATTACTGTGTTGTAGTTGACATTGTATCCATAATTACATTACAACATAAAGTAATTAATTAAAACATATAAAAATATTAAAAAGTTGTAAAGGACGATATCATATAATTATTCACAAACATATACAAAACAGGAACTGAAGATTTCGATCTTTAGCATGTTATTTAAATATCCACGATAAAGGTAAATCAAAACAAAAACCATCATGCAAGAAACATTTTAGAAATGATTTATATAAAAAAAGGAAAAAAAAGCATTTTAAATCTGACACAAATAATTTATCAAAAATTTATTCATACTTACTTTAAAACTTTAACAAAACTTGACAAAAACTTCAAACTTTATAAAAAAAAAAAATAAAAAAAAAATTGAAATTTTCCATTTCACACATTTCACAAACGCTCCTCAAATGCAAAAGAACATCTCAAATAAGCTCCTGTTTCCTCCTTGGTAAGCTGGAAGATACTCATATGGTAGTTTTGAAATAGGGTCGGGTCCTTCAACGAGTTATACAAAAAACGACTTACTGTGTTTAATTTTTATGTTAGGTATACGATGACGAATGCCTAAAACAATTCAATATTTGAGTTTCATATTTGTTAATGATAAATTTCAAGTTATGTCCCAAGAGGTCAATAAAAAAACTGACGATTTTTGCGTTCGCCGTGTGTCACATATGTCAGGTATCATTTAATGACTTTTGGTTAGTGTATAAGAAGTTCAAGTGACATTTGGTATGATTACTTAATAATTGTGTAATAGTACAATACCTTGGGCGATTATTAAGTATTAGGGAAATAGCTTGTAAAATGCTAAAAAAGTTTTATAAGACTATTGTTGTTATAGTATTTATACAAATCAAGTAGGTCATTTTACACAGACAATTTACGTCAGATTCTGAATTTAAAATAGTTACTGACCAAAATTTACTATCTATTGATGATATGATTGTAGAACATTTTTCCAAAGAAATCTAGATTTTAGAGATAATTTCTTTCTAAAAATAACACGGACTGTAAACATAACTCCAGTGAAACTCAATGTCACAATTGAAAATTTGGCACATTAACTAACAGCAAAGATTCCCTACTAAACAAAATTCGGTAACAGAAATGTTTCAGAGCTGAAACAATTATTACTTTGAAACGTTAAATGTAACGTGCAGAAACGTTTTTGTTAACCATAGAGAATATGCTACATATCCGCCCTCAGCAGCGTCTCAAAAGAAACGTTGCGTTTGAATACATTCCAGAAACGTAACTGTAAACATTCTAAGAAACGTTTTTTAAACGTATTCATTTGAATTCATTTCTACACAACGGAGGTAAACTGTCGTAAACCCATTTTTGCCCATTATGAAATGTAAGTATACCATTTTCTATAATTGCAGATTAAGAAAATTCAAATTCATAATGGGCAAAAATGACTTGAAAATGACATTTTACCGCTGCGGTACAGAATTGTAAGTAGTTATACACAGGTGTACGTTATGCAAATGGAAATTGAATTGTATTAAAAAGTCTTTATTATTTTTTTTGTTCAACTTATTTTGCCTTACTACACTATCTAGTGTACTGCAAATCAGCTTGCCTAAACCATATCTTTATGGTATACTTAAAAATGACCTCTGACAACCATGACTAAACGCAATGATTTTTATGAAACTGTTTTGTAAACTCTGGAAATCCCAAATCCAATACCCTACCAATAAACTAATGTCTATTTTAGCTGGACGCCCAAATTACGAATAATAGCACCTGAAACAATACTGTTTACAAATTTATTATATAAGAACAGAAAAAAAAAATAGTAACATTTCTCTTCGCTTATCACCTTTGTTTATTACCTACTTTTTTCACTTTGGGAAAATAAGAACTGTAACAATACTATAGAATAATACAACCAGGAACAAGTCGTTAATATATTAGAGTTGGGGTAGAAACGTGTAATATAAACCTTTTCGAATCTATTGTGATCCCTTTGTTCTAGACAACTATAAAAAACATTAGAGCGCGTAATGTAAACTTAAAAAAAAAGTTTATTACGGCAAAATCCAAACGGTGAGATAGCATCTATACGGATTTTCACCTTCGACATCTGTTATTTGCTACTTTAATAAGAAGTAGTAGTATAATATATTGTCCATCGCTAATGCTTTAATAATAAATAATAAGTACCTCCAATTCGTAATTTATCAATTTCTCCTTATTGTTAGTAAGATGAGCATATAGAAAGACAAAGCCTGCTAAAACCTTCCTTGTCCTCTTAGTGATATTTACCAGCTTTGAGAACGGTTCCTTTATATAGCAGTTGCCTGAGCAGTGAGATTCTCCATACTTAATACTAGAAACCTTGTCCTCGCCATGCCATCGCATTGGTACAGCACGTGAACGTTTTTAATTTCTCCTCTTAATAGAATCTTCAAATAGCGTCTTCTATCAGTCTATGCCCTACATATGCCTATTCAGTTTATCAGTTATTATCATTTTGACAATCTACCTGTCTTTAGTAAATTTAGACCTCTGCTTCTTTACAAACTCGTGCCTGCCTCTGTGCTAGTGACTTTCACCACCACTCTCTATGTACACTTCTCACAGGAAAAATCGGGACACCAGCAATTCAGAATTTTAAAATTTCTTGATTGTAAATGCAACTTTCAGAGGACGTATTCACTTATCATAGCCATAAATCACTTAATTATGTATATTACTGCGATCAAAGGTTACGACTAGAAATTTAAACAGAAAAATAAATATATAGAGAGAAAAAAGGTTTATGTATAGAATAAACAAATCGAAGTTTCCGTGGCGGCGTTTCCTTTAGAAATACCAATGAAAAAAAAATACATAACAACAAAAAGAACTCTTGAACAGACGGCTTCATTTAGAAATATATATGTATTTAACTTGTTATGTAGAGATAATTCTTTTTTAAGAAAACATGTGGTGATGGGATTTTATTATTTAAAATTATGTTACTCCTTAGTGCTGCTTTGATATTAGTTACTTACTTGGATTTATGCTCGCGAGTATTAGTTTAGGAATAGATAATAGGTCAGTCAGCCTCCTCAGTTTTGGGATAATGTGATTTTGACAGATTTATTTATTTTTTTTTTTAAAGGGGTGGTAACGCCTAAGCTATATGATTAGCTTATCAGGCCCCCTCAGAGCCAAATCTCCCTCCTAATCAACATTACGACCCCGGAAAAAACCGATTATCGTAATTGACCAGAGCGAGACTTGAACCCCGGACTCCGCACAGGTAGCCAAGCGTGCAAACCACTCGACTACCAGCCAGGCACTATTATTGATGTATTAATTACTATTGTTATTTAATATTCTTAAATATTGTATTACTATAAAGTTTTCTTCTATCTATAAAAAATTACCAAAACCAGGTTTAAAATTATTTATAACATTCTTAAATAAAGCAATTAAGTTAGCAAAGAAATGATTTATTTTATGAACCCCGTTTATTGTATTTTTCAGGAAATATATCTTAGCTATCGCCTGTGTAATCTGACGTCGTTGATCTATTTTCTTGAAATATGGCCAACACTGGGTCTCTTTACAAACTGTCTTCATGTAGCACAGGTTTATTAATAATTATTTAAATATTATCGGATTTGTAATACATAACAAACATTGTAAGAACGCATATTGTTCGTCAATCTCAGTTAGTACTAAAATATTTGTTGTTAAATTTGATACATTTAATACTTTTTCGTTGCTACGCCCGCTAGCTATGCCCGAAGCTGTGTTACAGACCAAAAGTGTTAGCTATATTTCAATAAAATAGAACTACATTGGATTACACAGGCGATAGTTAAGATATATTTCTTGAAAATACAATAAACGGAGAGTTAATAAAATAAATAATTTTTTTGTGAAATTAATTGCTTTAAAATTTTTAAATAATCTAAACTGTTTTTGTAATTTTTTGAACATAGAAAAATATTTTGTAGTAATACAATATTTAAGAATACTAAACAACAACAATAATGAATACATCAATAATAGTGTAATTAATGAATGTGAAAATCACATTGTTCAAAAACTCAGGAGGCTGATTGACATATTGTCTATTGCTAAAGTATTACTTAGGGGCATAAATCAAACTAAGCAACTAATATAGTAATAGGTAATATAATTTTAAAATCCCATTGCCATTTGTTTTCTTAAAAAAAGAATTATCTCTACATAACATCAAACAAGTCTAGTCCAGTGGCCTTTTAGTTGTTATGTATTTTTTTGCATTAATATTTCCGTATTCGGTATTTCTAAGGAAACACCGCCACCGAAATTCCAATGTGTTTATTTAATGTATAAAACTTTTTCTCTATACATATTTATATTTCTGTTTAAATTTTTAGTTTTTAATTTTTATCGCAATAATATACACAAAAAAGTGATTTATGGCTTTGATAAGTACATATATCCTCTGAAAGCTACATTTACACCCAAGAAATTTTAAAATTTACGATTGATGGTGTCCCGATTTTTCCTGTGAGAAGTGTACATGATCCATTATCCATTTAATAATTGACCTTTTAAGTTGCAGTTTGGTAATAGCACAAGATGAGCCAATTCTACGGAAAAATTACAAGCAAAACTGAGAGAATTTGCACAAATTTACGGTTGACATCTTCAGCGAATTGCTGTAAAAGTGAAGCCGTTTTCCTATATATTCGTACATAAACTTCCGCTTAGGTTGTTAACATTTGTTGCAGTAAATGATGTATATTATTTATAACCTGTATTAGTGCACGCTTAGAGTTTATGTTGAGAAACGTTCCAGCAATACACACATAAAAAAGATTTCTTAAGTTAAGTAAATATATTTCTTTAAAAAGTTTTACTTCTTTCAAATATATCTATATTTGAAATAAGAAATTATTCTTGTATAGAAACAAATATTTTACTTGGTTGTAATCGATAATATTCTTGATTGTAAGGGTTTAAGGCTTTGGTTTTAAGAAAAATATGTTTTCTCTAAGAAACAAATTTTTCCATCTAAGAAATAAAAGAGACAACAAAAGAGTGGATCAGATATTTGAATTAAGAAAATAAATTCTTTTATTAAGGATTTTAATATTTGAGGTAAATCTTTTAAGTACTTATGTTAAGGTGAAAATTCGTTTTAAAAAATATGTCATTTTTGCGGTGGGGTGAATTTGGCTACGTGACACTCGAACGATTACCAATAATGCAATAGTTGCGTGCATGCATCGAAGATAGAAATGTGAATTGTGGTGGTGCTAAATACATTAAATTATACCTATATATAATAGTAGAAACTTGGTAAGTAATTCAAGGTTTAACTGCTTTATTTTTAAACTGCAGAACCGTACTTAAGCTTCTTGGTAATGGAAGTTTTTGAAAGGTAATTGTCTTTTGCTAATTTAAAGAATTCTTAATTCCTCTGCGTTTATTGCCTCCAACGGGTCTGCAAAATGTCGAAAAAAAAGCATTGGAAACACCAGCTTTGGAAGCTATAAACAGCAATTTTATCCATGCGAAGGTATGTTTTGCATTTGTCAATCAACATATCCTGTGTAATTTCCTAATCTTAAGCTTTCTTGGTCTGCAATAAACCTTTAAAAAGTAATAATTAGAAGAGTATAGAATGTTTGCTAGTCATAAGCTGTATAAATTAATAAATAACTAATTATAATTATGTTGTATAATTGAGGTGAATATGAAAAATAAAAACAGCATGGCGCTACATTCCAATGCTTAGTTGCACAAACAAGTAAAAATATACCAACTATTATACCACATCTTCTTATCTACTATTTATAGTGAAGCGTATGTATTCATTGTAAAATAATGTATCTCTTCAGATATCCGAAGATTTTGAAATGTTAATAAAGGAGCAACAAGTGACTGCCGATATTCGGAAGAACAGCTGAAGATTAAAGTCTAATTCAAGGATCCAGAATATTCGACTGCACGTTACGGAAAATGTATAGCCTCTTTATGATATAGTCCTGTAATACGTTTTTTCCTATAACGCCAAAATTATAAATAAAAAATAAATTTGTGTTCCGAATTGCTTTTTTTTTTGAAATATGTATAAATGATGCTATAATAGTAGTAACATTATTATTATGGTAAGTAAAAAAATGCAAAAATAATCTGAAAAGAAGACTTAACTAAATATATTTTGAAAGAAGATTGTGGTTTTATTTACAAGACTGATATATTTTTCTAAAATTGTTTTTTATAATATAAAAAATTACCATAATACCAAATAGAATACTAGATACAGATATATGTCTAGTATCCAGTTTGATGTTAGTGGCAGGTTTTATATACATATAAAAAATACATTTTAGAAAACAGCAGTATTGTTGTAAAAAACTACAATCTTCTTCCAAAATAACAAATATTTAGTTCAAGTAAAAGTCTTCTTTTCCCAACCAAAGCTAATCTCTTGATTAAAAGTAGTTTCTCTTTAGATAAATTTCAAACGTCTTTGCAAGAAAATAAAGTTTATTCAATGAAAATATTCTTGTGCTAAGATATCTACATATCTAGGCTCAGACTGCAATGTTTCAACTAACAGTAAGTTTCATTTAATTCAATGAACGATTTTCTTGGAGTAAGATATTTTTTTCTTAAAAATTAAATAAACATTATTTTTGTTCCAAGAATATATTTATTTGCGTATATATGAAACAATGATATTCTTAACTTAAGTAATTTTTTTTTTAAATTGAACATTTCTTTTTAGCGTGTAATACGAACAACAATGAAACTTTTGTTCTATCAACTGATGCTTTTTTTCCCCTTAGGTTCTGGATTTGCATTTTAGAAGCTGCCAAACACCACATATGTATACGATAGTATAAGAGACTATTAATAATACTAAATAAAAGAATCCAACGAACCGCCAATTACGATTTTAATATATCAACAAATACGAATTCGTACTTTGTAGAAATCTGTTAAAGGGAGGTTAGTTCAAAGTTTTGAACTTGAGTGAATTATTTGAATTAGTTCACATTTTCTTTGACACAAATTACAAACAGCATACCATAGAACGTATTCACAATATAATATTATCTTCAAGAAATTTAGAAAATGTATGATTATTAAACTACAGTGACATTCACATGAGATTTCGTCTTCTCTTATGTATTCCACCGACCGAATGAATGTCGACAATAAGAGGAAATATGTGAAGCGATATGAATTCCGAGTTTCTCTTTAACTTCAAATGCTGTAGGACGCAACTTATTTTATCATCCTCTTTTCAACTTTATGCCTGAAGGATTAAATCTCTATGAGATTTGTAAAGACGTACTTTAGAAAGAGTACGGCAGCTGTAGTAATATATGTATATTTTCTTACTATATTTAATCTTTTCTCATTTAAACAAGAAGTTAAAATATATTCTTAAAATAGAGCCATCGATGTTTACATGTAGGTGCTCGTAGGTAAATGAAGCTTTCCTCTTTTGTTGCCATTTGAATATATTTTATGAATTCATGAAAATAAATGAAATTTGTAGATTAACAATGGTTTACGTTCAAATGATTTCGTATCCATATATCCATCTTCCATAAATTTAATGATTTCTTTAGGATTGTCCTGTGTATTGCAATTTTTCTCTTAAGCCGGGTCATCATAAATGCGTTGTGTCACAACGCAAAACAATAATAAAAACGTACTCCTATGCATTGAAGAATTATCCTTTCTTCTTGTAAACGCTTGCAACATGTAGTTTTCCCCGTGACATGAATATCCCTAAAAAAATAAAGGAATATAGCGAAAATGTTATACCAATGGAGTACGTGAAAACTGTTTTGATTTGTTAAAGTCATATCTGTCAAATAGACGTCAGTACGTAGAAATCAACCATGTTAATTCTCAAATGCAAACTTTGATGTGTGGTGTACTCCCAGGATCTATCTTTAGGCCACTTTTATTTGTAATATATGTAAATGACTTGGAGTACAGCATACCAGCGAATATCATCAGCCTGTATGCTGATGATACTTCACCCAGCAAGCGATAAGAGAGTCATGTAACCTGAAAAGCAATATGTCATGTAAACAGTCATTTATAGACCACCGCATACTCACCATAACAAGCATATATGTACTTACTGTTGCTAAATATATTCATAAAAATCAAAAATATTTTCCAAAAACTGCGACACACATAATTCCAATACCGGAATAAGGACACTTTAGGTTACCCTAGCACGAGTGAACACCACGAGAAGTATAGTACAACGTGGAACACTGGGGTATACAAGCTGTTGGATAAGATAAGTGCCTTCCGTATGATAAATTTACAAAACATTGGGATGCTATTTTAGGACAATGCCTTCTACACATTGCAAGATTTTTTAGACTGTGATATGAACTGATTTGATTTATGTTCGTTAGTTATTTATGTTTTATGAATGTTGCACAATCACTCTTTTTCTGGAACTATATTTGCAATAATTAATCAGAATAATTTAAGTGTCATTGCTTGTTGTTTTTGTCATAATTTCTCTAATTTAACTAAATAAAGTAATGACCAGACCAGTAGCAAAAACTTTAACCAAAACAGTATGAGTGGTAAATAAATAAATACAAGGCAAACAAAAATCTACCATTGGCAAAATTAACTTTGAAAAGTATGTAGCTACAATTTAAGTTTACGTTGATTCAAATAAAGCTACGCAAATATATCCATACCATTAGCACTAAACAACACGTAGTGGTGGGTATTAATTAACTAACTTTCCTCTATTGCACAGGTTGTATCATTTAAGTACTCTTTTTTTTATGTAAAAAGTTCCACTAGCCATTTGTTTGTACTGCATTCCCATGTATGTATAGTACCAATGAATTCTAATTGTACGACCTGTATAACCTATCTCCTATTTTTCGTAAATTTGCGACGGCAATAGAGGTATAAAACGTTGCTGCATTTCGTTTTTAATTCAACCCATTGGAAACCCACATTTTCAATAATAATGCAGTCATTTATGTGTGAGCTGTATTCAAATAAAAAAATTACCTTGCATTTTGGTGTTTAGGTGCTTCCGTATACAATATTTTCCAATGTAATTCAAATCAGTTTGCTTTTATTCCAATAATTACATACCTATTACATTCTGTGACAATTCAAAAGAACAATTATGGATTAATATTTCGACAATTTGATTGCTACAATTCGCAATCCTTAATAATTAATTGCCGGGAAAAAATATATAGAAAAAATGAAAGGCTTTGGTTTTTATTTATTTTTTCCTACACGGAAAAACCAATTTGTTCAGGACAACAAAATAATTTCAAACAATTTTTCATGAAAGTTTAGTTAATCCAACAAAATATTTCGTTATTTCAAATAAATAAAGGGTTAAACGAATAAATAATGTGGTTGAATTAACCAAATATTTGTTTGCCCGTATTTAACTCAACATTTAGTCAAAATTTGGTATTATCAAATAAATCAGTTTTTGCAGTGTAGGAGAGTGTATTTCAGTCGCATAGCGTGGCCAAGACACGATAAGTGTTTATAAAAAGTGTATGTCAACTGTCAACACATACAATTCATAGTTCCACGGGGCAGGAGTTTTGATTTACTCTTTGTATATATTGCGTATGCCTACTGTTGTAGCCCGTAGAAATAACTAATATCTCAATAACCGTGCAGAAATTGCATTGGCCGACTAGGGCGATAGGAATCAGATGAACACTTATCTGGCCAAAAAAATCGTCTAGCAGAAACACATAGGCGTATCGATGACATTTGTATTTAAAACAAATTGAATTGCAACCTGCGCGCATTTCCGAACAAGAGGTTTTTGCTAAAAACCAGAACCATACTCCAAAAAATCGGAGGGTCACTGCAAATCATTTGGTTGCAGGAATACTCTGCCTACAGTTTGTATTCTTTTTTAATAACTTTAGGAGCAACTATGTTAAACAAAATCTCAAATTCCACTGAAGATGTTCGACAAGAAAATTTGTATTGACTTTGCAAGTTTGTTAATTTTTGTTAATCTCTGCTTCTCTCTGCTTATCTCTGCTTCTAAAAACTCATGCCATCCAATAATGACGACACATCACAATAAATGCAACACATGTAATCTGAATGTTGTCGTTATTACTCATTTTTGGCGAACTAGAGTTACGGGTTTTGGAATACAGGTTCAATTACATCAACGAACACTAACTTCATAAAAATGTTGCATCAGTTGAGACGTTCTCAGCGCTGAGCTGAATGTTTGTTGCAAAATATTCGCGAATGTTGTTGCCCTGTTTGTTACGTTGGTTTGGACCCACCCTAAAATATATTTGACCTAAAGTATTTAAACCAACAAAGTAAACAATGATACTTCTCAATTCTTAGACGTATACCCACCAAAATGGTGTGACCTCAATGCTATCGTTACAACATTTATTATGGAAATCAAAGATGTTAGATTCGTTATAAAATTTGTACCGTAAACATGACTTTTACATTGCAAAAGTAAAATGTGAAAACATTATTAGATGTTTAATAATTGAAAAATAAAATCCATTATAAAACTGCAATATTTATTGCTTCCCAAACAGTATAAAATAGGCTAATATGTAAATAAAGCAAGAAGAAAATGTTGACGTAAGTAAGAAATTTAAACTAGAATACTCTACAATCTCTCTAGCATTAGACTAGCAACTATAATCCACTATAAATTCCGGAAAGTTAATTTATATTTACTAACATTATGTCGGTCCTAAAAAATAATTGCCAAGTTTGTCTAGTTTGCAATCAACCGCTGCTTTATCTATATTATTAGTTATTTTTAGTGAGTTTCCCTCCACATCACAAACAAATTATCTATTTAAACAATCTTTTATCTGCATTAGAAATTAACTAATAACACCAAATTATTCTACTAATAAAACTTTAATTTATTAAGTATTCCTACACGTTTTAGCCCAGGCCATCATGAGGCATCTATAAAAAGCGTTTTCGACATGTAATAATTAGTAAATATAGTAGCGAAAAATGATATGCCAAAAGCTTAAAATGTCAATTTGAACAAAAACTTAAAAAAAAATGAATTCATTAATATTAAAAAAAACTAGGCATATTAAACTAGTAAACAATGTTTTACCTGTCCATTTTTTATAAATAAAATCAATGTGTTAAATTCAATACAAACGAATTTGAAAAACAAGATCTATCATAATTTGTAAAAATGTAAAAAATATTCATTTAAATTTAAATATTTACCTCAACCCTGCATAGAAAGAAACAACACTTGTACAAGTAATCATTTCCACCTACAGATTTTTAGGTAAATTAAGTTAGAATGCAGCAAATACCAGCCAGATTTTGTCCTACTCCATTTATCTCTGGTTATCCCAGGGGTAAAATACACCAACGTACACTATGTGTGCATAACTTTATCACTTTAGAAATCGCTAACTCCTCGTAGATTAACAAAGATGTCAAAATTTATTTGGGAATTGCTACGGTAGCAAAAACTGGTAAATGTACCATCACCTCTCGGGACCGATCGATTTAACGACAAAAACTGCTTCACCCAACCGAGCATACCTGTGTCATGTTCTGTTATTGGTATACGATAAGAAATGTATTAGCATGTTGGGAATACTGTTGTCCGGCATTTCCGAACAATTACATTTTGTATTTATATAATCGTTGGTGTGGGTCTATTATATGGCATTTTTATAACTTACTATTGGCGAACCATGTGTACCTTACTAGATAACTTGAACATTATATACTTTATATATAAAAAAATATGTAAGTAAGGGTATTTTGACAGCACAATATTCAATAAAAACGAGAATTTGTTAAGAATTCTTTACGCTATACTTTTGTTTCTATATTTCTCCGATGGCATACCCTCCTTAATTTATTTTATATTACTGTTTTCATATTCCTCCGATAATTTATTGCCCAAAGCGACAGGGTTGGGTGAAAATGATGTAGATTGAAAGCCACGTTAAATTAGTAAGTATTCAAATACATATACGCCTTGTGGCTGATTTTATTAGTACGAAATGAAATTGATTGCTGCAACAACATTTTTTTTTAATGACAGCATCTGTTTTGAATTACAGGATATCTATGTCACATTAAATAGTTTTACTTGACTTTTATTCCAACTGATATTTTTAATCGTCGAAATATAGCGGCTACTATCACAATAACTTTAAAGTTCTTTTTACATTTTAAGTTCAGATTGCCCTTCTTCTCTAACACACATTCTTTATGACTAGTGTAAATTAAAACAGAAAGCTGAGAAATATTTTCAGTAATAATGAAGTGGCACCCGCCCCCATTTTTTTTTGGCGATACAACATCAAAGGCGCTGATCTTTCTTGTCTTATCGCTTCGCTGGACTAATTTTAATTGGCCATCTAAATGCGACATTAAACTAAGTTGATTTTATTATTATTAAGAATTCTTGCGGTCACAGTGATTATTTTTTGATAATTTTCATGCTTTTAAAATTAAAATTGTTTTTACCGCCTACTATGAATTAAATAGCAATACTGTATGACATTTTCTGAAAATTACCAATTCTAAAAGAAGCAATAGAGATGGGTATAAGAGCACCTGTAGCTTTTCGATATAGAATTCAATTCTACATCACATGGTGTAAAAATATACAGGGCGTTCCATTTGAAAGAAAATAGTACTAAGAAGTTACCTCAAATCAACTCTAAATTATGGGACACCCTGTATGATTTTCTTTAGTTTTCATTCGTTGGGTAAGTAGTAGAGGACTCACACCCTACACAGTCAACATAAAAACTCTCGGATTCGGATTTAATGAATAATATTTTTTTTGAGTTTTTTTTTTTTAAATAACTCTGAAACAGTGATCGATAGGTAAGTAAATATTTTATAAAATTGGCTTTAAAATGTCTAGTAGAACCTAAAAATGCACTAAGAAATATAGGTTTCTACACTGAGAGAAATATCCTTTTTATTCAAAAAGAATTGCATTAAACCAAAAGTTTTTCCGTTTTCTATATGCCCAACATGATTTGGTGTTTCCCTGAAAAGGAATATAATTTTAAACCTACGCGTGTCTTCGAAAATAATATTTTTTTTTTGTGTGCAAGCAGTTCATTCTCTTAAGTAAAACATATTGATTCAAATCCTTTTTATTTTGAACTTGAATACTCTGCACATTGACAGAAAACCGTAAGCATTTTGAATCAAGAGGTTTTTCATTTCCTTATAACATTTATTCACTTTATACTTGGCTTTTTTATGGTTTCACCGAAAAGCGTAAACACAACAAAATGTCGTGATCATTTTTGATTAAAATAAAAATGAAATATCTCCAAAAATCCATCCACTCCATGTTTATCATATATGGAGGGACACGTGGTTAGGATGTTGTAGAAACCGCCAAGCCTTTGCTGATTAGACCGTGATAAATATTCCAGGTTAGTATGTTGTAATCTTATATTCCACCCCATTTTGTGCGAAATATATTCTGGTACTGGAATGAAACAGGAGATGTGCCATCTATGCGATAATTTCTGTACTACATATAAGTACTATATTAGGCAGATATCTGCTATCTGAAAATAATATTATATTGTTTCAAATAAACATTTTACCCAAATTACTGGTTTATACAGAAATATTGTTTAATATTATTTCAATTAAGTAATAATTAAGTAACCAAATGCGTTAACAAAAAACGTATTTTTTCCATGGGTAACAGTTTTAAATGCAGAAACGCTATCCAGGGTATTCCACGTAAGTGGTTCATTAAAAGTTTATGATGTTCTATTATTTACTTATATTTGAGATTTTGTCACCATAATCTGTTTGATTGGAACTATAGATGTAAAATATCTTAACCAAAATATCACTTCCGGTTGACCGGAAATGGATGTCACCTTTGTTATTTTAAATAGAATGATCTAATTTTTTATTCATTTTTGGATTCTACTACCATAAATACGTCAGCTTTTATGAGTTATTCCTGTAGCTACATGTTGCCGTTTTTGAGTTATTTAAGTTTTTTGTTTTCTCTTAGTCATAATTATTGCATGATTGAGAAATTAATATCTCGGTTAACACTACAAGTAGAGACTCCAAATTTGCTATGTTATGAATGTAGATATAACTCTAAGAAACGGTACGTACGCTTTACATTCGAACACACAGGGTGTTCAAAACTGAGGAACACAGTGACATATTTTCAAATGCAACTAATTTTTTTTTAAATAGAACAGCCTGTATTTTAATTCGAAATTAGAAAGTAAATACCATTCCCTATCATTTCCACAACGGCAACATGTAGCTATAGGAATAACTAATGAATATCTGGACGTATTTATGGTCGTAGAATCCAAAAATTAATAAAAAAATTATATATTCTGTTTAAAATAACAAAGTTGACATCCATGGTCGACCGGAAATGATATTTTGGTTAAAATATTTTACATTTATAGTTCCAATCGAACGGATAATGGTGCCAAAATTTCAAATATAAGTAAATAATAGAACATCATAAACTTTTAATGAACCACTTACGTGGAATACCCTGTATACTTCTGTCAAGTGCGTTGGCTTACAAGTAATGCAACATTAACTGAAAAGATTCCAATTCTCCCTGAAATTTGTTTAATCTTGCACGCAAATATTTATCTTTGTTTACTATAGTTGTGTGTATCTGAGATTTATGCACCTGGAACATGCATAAAACTAAAGAACCTTCGCGTAAAAAAAGTACTGTTTAAATGCAAACGCTTGTATTTTCGGCTAAAAACCAAAAGTTTTAAACGTAGAGTCCACGCAAATAAACTAAAACGCCGGCTTTTTTTGTTTAAAGTAAAATTAATATAATAATAGCAATATAATATGTGAATGTGTATTGTTTTAATTTAAACAGAAGTTATACAGATATTATAAAATATCAATCAAAAGTAAGGTGCATTCCATTTAATTAATTACGGTTACTTTTCGTCAAAAGCATGTACTTAAAAAAAAATAGTTTTCCGGCAAAACACTTTCAAATAATAAAAATACTTCCTGCGAAAAGGTATCCTTTTCGTTTATCATACTAAAAACAAACGTTATAAAACTTTTCATTTAATGCAATCTCTTTTCTCAGTGTAATTATATCAAAATTGCCCATGGTATTCGATGTAACCGGAAGAGCGACATAGATGAAGTTATTTTTTCTAAATAGATCATAGCTAACTATGCTTAACCCCAAAATTTCAAAATCGAAATATCATTGCAAAGTCGAAAACTTTTAATGGACAGGTTGCGTGTATTACTTTATATAAACCAATCAATTAATTATTGTTAATTTCAAGTTTGATGAGTTATATTCATACTTGTTTATATTATTATATAGCCTATTTTCTCTACAATAGCATGTTTACCTTTTCTAATGTAGCTTTCTTCGATAAGCTACATCTTTTAGCTAAGAAAGAATCTATTCTAATGAAAAAACTACAGTAAACGTTTTTTCCATGTCTATTTGATAAACCTTATATAAGCAATATTTATTTTAATCTGTATCTCATACAGTTAGTGAGCTATGCGGATAGGAATGGAAAATTTATACATTTCAAAAATTTATTTCACCCCAACAAAGCGTTTTTCCGCAAAAAAAAATTAAATGCATGCTCTAAAAGCTCTAAATAATTATTTTAAGTCTGGAAATTTAATATAAAAATTACAAAAATGGTTAATTTACAGTGTAATATAAGTGGACCGATTAGTTGTACGAAGTTGCATATTACATTAACATTTATTATTTAAGCACTCAAGCAAAAAAGAATTTGCATTTTTTTAACCACAAAGCGGTTGTAATATTAAATAAATATTTGATTTGAAATGATATATCTGTTCACTTAGCAATTATATATTTAAATTAATGCTTCAAATCTTAGCACTTCAAGAACTGCTAAACCAATCGTTTCATTTCCCTTAGTATCAGTAGGACAAGAATTAATCAAGCACATATCTTCTGATGAATGTTCTAAACAATCATAAAAAGCAGGTTGATAAGATATATCTACTTTAATTGAATGAAACAGTTACATCACTGTGACATACTTTACATATCCATTCATTAAATTTAATTTCCCAATTTGTCCTTTCCGATAAACGTCATTATTACTCAACTTCGAATTTCTTGTTCCCAAATGTCCTTAGGCTGGGGGTGTGACGATGTTGGGTGTACTACGTGGGGCTTATAATACGTAAACATAGTTAGCACAAAATTAATTTCGTGCATATCCCTAATCCACCTAGCGAAGCTGCAACGCCAAAATAGAGATTTAGTTAATTGGCGCGTTTAGAAACTTTGATGAACGTAGCTTCCTACTTACGTTACTAACTAGGTTATTTACTGTCAAGGAGTGAATTTCGGTCCGCTATGAATACGATGTAGTAGTTATAGAGCGATCGATATATTCCAGAGCCTATATAGGTACTCAAAGGATGTTTAATATGATTAAATTATGTGTAAATAGAGATAGTTGTAATTGGGTCCATTAGGTAGGTACTTTAGGTAGTGGTTCATCAACATAAGGAATATTGAATAAAGAGGTTTTAGTTTTTGATTCACTTTTTAACACAAACCGTCAGCCGAATATTCTTTATTTTTTTATTTCGATTCACTTATAAAGTTAGCAAATACAGTTTTCATTATAACTAACACAATGAATTATATCGCTGCGGTAAACATGAAACTCTAAATTGCGATTTACCGAAACATTTTTAACTATTAAGATATTAAAAATAACTTTCTTAATGGTTTCAAACTATGCGTATTCTTATAATATGCGTTGTGAATTCAATTATTTTTAAAGATTAATTAATTAACTTCCCTGCACTAAGGATTCCGCTAGAAGGGAATCTGGACCTGGTTAGATAAAGAAAGTACAAAGAAATGGAGGTCGACTGAAGGTCAACTCCATACCAACACGCTGATAGGAGATGGGGATGCTAGTTTCTCTGATAACCTACTCAGGCGCAGTAAGAAAGAAGTTAAGACCATTACTGTGTTGGTAACTGGACACTGTCCCTGAAAAAGCATCTGTACAACACAGGCCGTGTAAACGAACCGTGGTGTAGAAGTTGCGAACTACAGGAGGAAACGAGTTTACATGTAATCTGCACATGTGAGGAACTGAAGGTACTTAGGCAGAAGTACTTCGGGAGAGATCTATTGGAGCCTTCGAAGGTTCTCAAGTTTCCACTGGGCAAGATACTGGGCTTTATAGAGAACACCAAGCTGCTCGAGTGGAAATAAGAGAATCAATAGGGATGGTACAATGAGCACCTTGCTCAAGTGCCCGGACATCAAGTGCCCACCCTAACTTGAATGAATGAATGAATGATGAATGAAATAATTAACTTCCCTGTTATTTTAACAGTGCGAACAACAAAATACAAAAAATAATGCTAAAGTAGAAAGAGGAACTGAGTTATTTAATTCTAAATAGCACTAGGTATTTATGATAAAATAGAAGTTATTACCTACAAGACTAGTCACTTCCGTAATAAAATGAACAAATTGTGGAAAATTAGGAATATTTACGAAAAGAAATCGGTGTAAAACCGACACTTACACCGCGCACTACTAGCGCAGAATAGAGAATAACAGAAATTTCACTCCGGTGATTAAATGGGCAGATATTCTATCCTTTTTCAGTTAAATTCTGGCGATGTTTATATGCTTTTTTCCCAGCAGGGAGGAAAGTGGATACTTAGCTTAGGAAAGTTATGTTGACAGTAAAGTTGACATCATGAAACTATACATCTTATAATATGTGACATTATTGATAGATGACATTAGTACATTCGACCCAGTCTGAGTCAATTTATGAGATAATTGCTAAATTATTAGGTATTAATTTTCAATTAAACTATTATTAAACACTTTTAAACCGACGCTAACTTGACAGTTCTCAAAAAATATTTGACAGATTAAGCCTACTATCTATCATGCCACTCGCAGGTATGCTTTATTTATTATTTTTAGACATTTAGTTAAAATTGGACTGGCTGGAAAGAAAATAGTATTCAAACCACGTGAGGAAAATGCTATTGCAGACCCTGGGCATTGCCCGCGATCTGCAATAGATCACTTTCCTCCCTTGGTTTGAAATATACTATTTCAATCAACTCTTGGCGATTTTTCGGTGCGATTGTGCACTGCTATATTTCTGTACGCAGACTCGTGGCCGTAGAGAATAACGTTGGAGTAAAATTTCTGGTTATTCGCTATTCTGTGGTACTAAGAATAAGTAATACAAACAAATGGGCGCTAATGTACACGTTTATCGTAAATACTAGTCGTTGAAGGAAAAGTTCATAGCTGTTTGTAGGATTGATTTTGTTTGTGTGTAAAGCCTGAATGCATTTAGATTTAGCAGAAATTAATAATCTATTGAAGAACATACATTCTATAATTATTTCGCACTACTGGTATTTACAACAGGTTATAATAGTTTTAATCAAATTGATGAAATATAGGGCTGCAATCACAAAAAAAATGATTGTAATAATAATTGACACTATTTTGTTAGTTTAACAGTACACCATTTGTTGGAGGAATCACTACCAAAATATTTGATTTGAGTGAAGTAAAAATATTTCGTCATTTTAACTAAATCATTTTTTAAATTTTTAAAGTTTACAGTATGTAGTATAGTATACACTGAAAAACCGATTTGTTTGCAAAACGCAAGGTAGGTTTGCGCGCTAATGAAATGGGGACCACTGGAAAGGGGCAACCCACAGTGGCGCCATAGTATTCTACACTGAGAAAAATGGGTTAAGTAAAGCGTTTACTTAATAAAAAATTATTTACAATAGATAAAGTTTTACTTGCAACTATTCTCCTCAATTAATACCTGCAACTAAACCCAGTTTCCTGAATGCAAGTTCTTACTGAAAATAGTGCTCTTATTAACGGCTATTATACAGCGTACCTAACAAATTTTTGTGTAATAATCGTTTTAAATAAAGTAACTACTTTATTTAAAAAGATATTGTTGTGATGAAATTTTATTATTTTTTTAGCAAGAAAATTATTTCATATACAAGAACTAAATGTGATTTCTCTTTTTATATATTGTGCAATTATATTGAAAAAAAAAAACAAAAATTAATCAAGCAACATATGGCCAAACTTCTTCCACATCAGATTCATCTTCGTCGTCGTGGTCCTGTTGTTCTTCTATTTTTTTTCAAGATTGGTCGATTTTCTGGTATGATGTCCTCAAATCGACGACTGTCTTTGTTCTTTGTCTTTTGAGCCTCTTTGGACAATTCTCCAATTGATAAGATGACATGTTCAGTAACAGTAGCATCGTGTATTAATATTTTATGCACCGAGGTGGGCATGTAACATTAGTTATATAGACATCTTCTGTATCTAAACAGTATTTGTCGAATTCTATATATTTTATCCTGAATTAAGTACATGTATTTCAGCAAGCGACCAAAGTTGATTTTGAAACAAAAAATTCCGGCGGTATTTCAATCGTTACTGAAACCTTACTTATTGTTAGGCATGCCTACATTAAAACCTATTCAAGTATCACATGGCTTGAGCAAGATAATTATCTCATACCAAGTTCCATAACCGCTGATGTGAAGGAATCTGTACTTATAGACACTTTATCACTTATAAACTTATATGGCTGTGTCCTCAATGTTTATAACAGACTATTAGACTTAATTTTATCAAATACATTAATATCTGATGTTTCTAATCTTGGTGATCCTCTAGTTCCTGAGGATAACCATCATAAAGCCTTTACTTTTTCAGAGAATGTTGCAGCGACTATTGATTATCACCCGATGTTTTCTTATAGAAACTTTTAATACAGAAAAGCCAATTACGATCTTAATTTGTGATATTAACGGATTATGTTTCAAAATAAAAACAAAAATTACTCATCTTGTTTTTTTTTTTATTAACGTTTCAAGAAAGTGCACGTTGGCTGGAACAAAACTTTTAGACTCTGAGAACTGTAAAAAAATTTTCAAAAAATGTTTGAAATTACAATACAATAACGTTTGATTAAGAATAGATTTATTCTCAAATGTCAACAAAAAAAAATCAAAATACTCTTCGCGTTTTTATTAAAGAACGTAATCCGCTAACACACGAAATTAATTACATAATTGTAATCTGTAGAAACATATATGTGTACAAACACTGGTACCCACGTGAAGCTTATCCTTACAAATTTAGTGCTACAATTTAACGATAACTTTTTGCTAGAAATTATTATTGTTCCTATATGTGCTGCAATGTGTGGTAAAAGAACTATGATTGTAGTAAAATGTCCTGCAATTTTCTTCCTGTGCTATCTTCTTGTTAACACATAGTTTTCTCCCAGTGCAAATATACACACTTACCATGCCAAACCTCAATAGTTAATAGAAAACATCGTAGTGTCAGTTACAAATTTACAAAAAAAGTAATATTTAATTTATTTAATTTAAAAAGTGTGCTTGCAGTAAAAATTTTACAATTATTTGCACAACTAGCTTTTCTTGTGCATGAAAGTCCCTTTTTACTTAATTACAATAATTTGTACTATTTGGTGCCGGAGGATTTTTTTATTTAATTATAAAATATAATTGCCTTAAAGCTCATAAGTGAACATACAGTTACTGCAGTAACTTTAGCAATAAAAAGTAATATCATTAATAACTATTATTGTCTTGAATTTTTAAATCAATTTAAGAGTCACAAAATCTTAGCAGCAAATATTCCAATACAAAACTATCAACTATTTATTTATACGCTAAATAAAAACAAAATGTAATATTATTCACTTTTATAAGAAATTGTTCCAGATGAGAAACTACACCTCACGCAGGCGAAAAAATCGTCTCCTAGACACTTAGTCGCCAAAGGTGTTCTTACTCAATGAATTTTAAAATCCTCAGTACCTATGAGTGTGTTAAAACTACTTTGGTGTGACCACTAGCTCCTCCTATAAGACTTCCCACCAATCAACAGCCACTTCTGTAAATAACGAAGGGGCACCGTGAGGCCCCCATGGGCGTACCTCGTCTACACCGCAGAGGTGTCAGCCTGGGTTGGTCATCTTGGCGATCAGTTTTCTTGTAGAACACGAAGAAGTACGTTTTAACAATTTTCAAATTAAACATTGACATCGTGTAGTGGTGGTACTGCTGTGCGCTTTTCTGATTAAATATTTTAAATACTAATAGACTATAGCTGCTTAAGTCGTGACCGAAAGGTGATAATTAAGTGACTGTTGTGACTGTAGTAAGAACAAGGACTTCAATTGCGTTGTCTAAGACAATTAGAGGTACTTTTTCCATATAAATGGCCGTTTCTACATTAAATATGCCCCCGTATTTTACTGGATATCCTTTTCAAGGTAAAAAATATGATTTAATTAATTTTAGAATATATTTGATATTTATGTAGCTACATATTTTTACAAATATGTTATTTTAATGTCGCATATTCTCAAAGAATTATAGAAATTTAAAGCACATATACAACAAAAGGTGGGATTTCTTTCTGAAAAATAAAGCAGACGGTTAAAACCTCTAAAAAGTATAAGTAAAATGTCAAGTCTTCATCAGATAAGAATCATCCTCTGTGTCGGTGTCATGCGGACGGTTGTGATGCCCCTAATGCATGTAAAACTTCACACAAATCTGTATTATTACACTATCTCCAGATCTTAATATCTAGATTGAATAAATTATTGTGCGCATGGAAATGTATTCTTAGCCAAAAGGTAGATACGGGAATGTTTTTCACCATTAATCCCTCTCTACCGTATATAGCGTATTGATTAGCATAAGATAAAAGGCTTGACACTTTGTGGGAGATGGAAGGAGATAGGTGAGCAAAATGAGCCTTCGGCTATCAAAAAGAGCACCACACACACATCCATCCGTGCCCGACTCGCCGATGATGGAGGTGTTTCTCGGGTTTTAATAGTTGAATTTTTTAAAAAACGATTAAATTATACCCATAGACACTGCGGAAAATACATCGCATCGCGCAAGTAAGGTATTGTTATAATAAAATCCTATAACGGTAAAATTGTGCATATATAATTTATTAAAAACCTAGATGTATCTACCTGTTCATTATTCTTGAACATTTCCTTGGAAGACTCGTTTGTGAATTGAAATACCAGATGTTCCAGCTTATACGTAGATCCTGGTCCATAACTTTTTGATTTATATGTAAGTATCTATCCTTTAATAAAATCGATGTTGTAATAACTACTGAAAGTTTGCAATTGTTTAACCTACATATCTTTTCATGCATTATCATTTCCGGTTTTACTAGAAATAGTAGTAAACCTGACATTTTATATCCTATATTCTGTATACTTTACTATATTTGGATTATATGTAATTTTCTGAGCCCGAAAACATATGATTTGTTAGTTTCAGTTTCCATATGTTTACCTAATTATTTAATTTATATCTTTTCATCTAGAGCCGGGATCGGCAAACTTTTTTAAGACAAGGCTAGATTGTCAACTCTAACAAGTATATTTTTTACTAATTGTAAGTATTTCTACTCATAAAGCTAAATCAAAAAATAAGTTTTATTGTGAAATTTGTAGATTCATAATACTTATTTACACTATTGCAATAAGAAATAAAAGCATTTTTAATTAACTAAAGTGAAGAATGAAACTGCTTTTCCTGAGAGAATATTTCACCACACTGACAACAAGTTCGAAAAATATCAACAAAATTTTCTCACTGCTGAACCATTGAACGGCTGTATGGTAGGGCAAGTCAGGATATTCGAATTTGAGTTTTAATAAAAAATTCACAAAACTAACGATGGTTAAACAGATTAAGGTGTTTGGCACAAAGCGCCTGCTGATCAATTAAACTTTTATTTATTTAATATTTATTGAACTTTTGCAAAAGCCCTAAGGATATTTGCTATTAATCCATTCCCTGTTCCACACATACATTTTTAAAATTATTTTACCTTTGTTTAACTAAATAACTGTTCGGACTTAATCAATGTGTTAATGAGCATTTTAAATAATGGTTTATTATTTTCTTAATTTAAATCATCTTTAACAAAATAATAACTTAGAAAAACTGAACCCGACAACATAGCAAACATCGATGACTTTTCTATACGTCTATTAGTCAGTTGTCAATTATTTACATCAAATGACAAGTATGACAGATTAATGCTTTCGTTTTGTGTGTTGGTATCGAATTTTAATTACATTTAAACTTGAAATTTACATTAATTATACAGTAAGTAATAATTAACGCTTAAATATTAAGATAACTAATAATAACATAAAATAAAACCACTTTTGGAAAAAAAAATAAAAGGGAAAGAACAAAGAACTTTTTTGAAGATCAAAAAGCATTACTTGTAGAGTTAGTTCGTGAAAATAAATTAATATTAGAAGCTAAAAATTCGGAGCTTGGTGTTAATAGAAGAAAAAGAGAACTGTAGTCACAGATTGCCAATCAGTTAATTACTATCAATTAATTCAATTTCATCCAAAATATCTTGAATATCACCTATGTTAGCTGTCAGTAAATTATTATTTAGCCAATTGTCAAATTAAATAATGTTTTAAAAAAACGCCTTTTGTTGTTTAAAACATTATCTTTATTAGATTTTAACAACATTCTCTAACTCGTTAAACAAGGGGAAATAATAACAAAAAAATAATGAAATTCGTTAATATTTTAAACACAGTCTTAATATCTTAGTAACAGACTTTAAGTGATTACATTGTAAATTACACTGAATTATCGTTATCTGGACTTTCTTGAAAAAAAAAAAATTCGCCTATCCTTGCAAACTATTAACAAGAGCCATTTCTTCAAGCACTTCAAATAAGGGCCTTAATTCCTCGAATAAACAAAAACACTTGGGCAGTATCCGTGATACCTGTTGATTCATCAAGAGCCAACGAAAACCACTTATTTTTTTTCTCCATTAACAGGCATATTATATGATTACCGACCTTCTCAATTCTTCTGACAATTGTTTTAGCCAACGAGCCAATAAATTGAAACAAATTCTTTTTCTCTAGGCATATTTCTCCAGTTTTTTCAAAAATCTGTGCAATAATATTTCAAACCCAATAGCAAATGAGGCTATAGGAACATTGTTAAATACACCGAAAACGTTCGTAAATAAATCAATAGAATGCATTTACCGACACATCAGTTGATTACCAGTCGTTGAAGAATTTTTGTAACCCAAGAAAACCTAGCGGCAATAGCCGAACTGCAGTAACTGGCGCGGGCCTGATTAAAATACGTTACGGGCCGTAGTTTTGCTGACCCTTGATCTAAAGTACCCCACATTTTGATTAAAATCGTCCAAGCTATCAATATAACATAAGAACAAGAAACTAAAGATGCTACGCTATTTTCTTTTCTACATCTACTAAAACGCGATGAAAATAAATTCTTTCCGATTCCAGTGATACTAAACATTCTATATTCCCGTTAAAAGTTACTGTGCTACAGATCAAGAATGTTGGTAGATGCATCTTCAGCTGTTACATATTTACGGCCACTAATGCTTTACTTTTTTGTTTCTTTTTTTTGTTGATAGTTTCATTTTTATTAACAGAGCAATAACTTTTAACTAAAATCATAGATAACTTGAGGGCTCATTTAATGTAATGTTTTTCGCGCCGATTTTGTACCTTTATTTCAATCGACATATGCGTATTATAAAGGTCCATCCCCACCTACATTTAGAAGTGCTATATGGTAAATGAGGATGATGTTACGTGAGGTTCGGTTTTGAATGAAGTGTTTTGCTATCTATTGACGCAATAAACTATTTTTTTTTTGTTAATCCGTATAGAGCTGCTATTCATATTTTCATGTATTTAATACTTTTACTATAATTGAAAACGTCTGGAAGAAATACAAATTCCCTTCATGCCTTTTTCCATAATATGTTATTTGTTTTAAGTTTGTTCTTAAATGGAAAATGATAATTAGACATAGGTTTGTTTCTGTTGTTAACAGTTTTCATGAAAAATAAAATTTAATATGAACTCATTGCACGAAACTAATTTAGTTAATGCTTTGTTTAATAAATACTTAAATAAAATTGTGTGTGTACGCATTCATATTAATGATGTACAAGTAAAATAAAACATCATATTGGGTATTTTAGTCATAAATCACTATTAGGAAGACCATTAAAGTAGTAAACATTTTATGTAGTTATTATTGAGCCAATTTTTGGGATGTTTTATATAAAAAAATCGTGTCGTGGAATACATAAAATAACAATTTCACTAAATCATTTGATTTGCATAAAAAAATAGTTATATCTACTATTATGAATATAACTGTGAATTCAGTAAGTGACTATTACAGTAATTGGCGTTATCTACCCTAAATTGAATGCAAATTGTCTGAAAAAAAAAATATGTTTTCACGGCACACTACTACAAAGTGACGACAGATTTATTTATTTTGAATAAGAACTTCAATATTTCTGTTCCCTAAACTATGATATTTGTTTGTCTCATTAATGGAATAAAGCGTATTATGAAAATAGCAGCTGGTGTGTTAAAAAAAAATGTAATTGGAATATTACATATTTAATTCATGTAGTAAGTCAAGTATTTAATATCACTTTATTGATTTGACAAAATCGATATAAATGCATATGATTTAAATTAAATATCCTATTTAATAAGTGAAAAGCTTGTTTTTTTCTAGAGTTTTCCTTTAAGGCCGATTCACACTATCGGTCAGATGACGGTTGGATCAAATATTGTTACCTGCATTTTATATTATTTGACCGTGACTTGACTGTGTTTCTCAATATGAATTTAACGATATAAAATGAATGCTTCAATATTTCATCTCAGCGTGACCTGACCGGGACTTGACCGAAAGTGTGAATCGGCCTTTAATTATAATTTGAAACTGTTCCTTTATTATTAAAAACAAAAGCAATTTATTTGTTTTCGAAGCGAAGAAAACCACCTGCATAAGACGCTACTCACTACTACACTTAAATTTTATAGCTAGAGTATGTTATTGGCAGAAAAGGCGCGGTACTTTTCAAATAAATTTGGAAAATATTAGTTTGTAACTAAACATGCATGCACGAAAATTCTCCATATGAATGAACTATGAATATATCATGCCAAAATATGGACATCTTTTATTAAAGCTTTATAAATGTTAAAAAAGTATTTACCAAAGATTTTTGTCGGCGAACTTTTATAATGTAATACCCACCTACACGAAGAATTTTAAGCAAAACTACGGCATTCTGGATTGAGAGATAAAAGATCAAAATAGTCACACAAAATCCAAATATACAAAAATTTGCAAAGCAGTCCACTTAAATTGTTGGATTTACTTTGAAAATTATAAAATATGAAAATATAGGCTAGAGAATTGCCAACTCTTAGTAAACACTAGGTACTAATACGGCCTTTATGAAAAATTGTAATGTATAAAATTAAGCAATAAAAATATAAACAATTTTTTGCCACGAGATGTTTGGAAGATTCGACAGCAGATTTCTGACAGTAAAAATTTCTTTATGAAATTAGCCTAATTTTATACAGGGTGATTCACGGAACGCGTCCATTACAAGTTCTTGACTTTCTAATGATATCTGGATTTTGAAACTTCGGAATTAAGCATAGTTAGCTATGATGTTTTTGAAAAAAATGACTTCATCTATGTTGCACTTTTGGTTACATCGAAAGTCATGGCCAACTTTGATATTATAAATAAAAACCTATATCTTTTAATGCATTTTTAGGTTCTACTAGGCGTTTTAAAACCAATTTTATAAAACAGCTACTTAACTATTGGTTACCGTTTCAGAGTTATTTTGGTTTTTGTGAAAAAAGCTCAAATGCGTTATGATGCGTTAAATGCGTACAGCTGTACAGTAAAAGGTAGAAAGTTTTTATGTTGACTGTGGAGGGTACGAGTCTTTAACTATTTAATCAAGGAATAAAAATAAACAAAATTATATAGGCTGTCTCATAATGTAGGGTTGATTTGGAGTAACTTCTTAGTATTACATTTTTTTTTCAAAAGGAACGCCCTGTATATTTGTATACCATGTGATGTAGAATTGAATCCTCTTTCGAGAAGTTACAGGTGTTTATATATCTATCTGTATCGCTTCTTTTAGGATTAGTGATTTTCAGAAAATGTGGTTTTGAATTAGTTTTTAATTAATAGTAGGCGGTGAAAAACAATTTGAATATTAAAAGCATATAAAAAAAGAACGAAATATAGTTTGAAAAAATTAAATTTATTGAATACAAGATGATCAAAAACTTAAATGCTATATGTGTTGCTATATGTATATGTATAAACTCCTATTGCTATAGCCTATTTTATTTGTACAAGATCTATACTATCAAACGCTTCAGTTACTCATCGCTCTAATTCTGCTTTGTTCTGTCCGAATACACTAGCGATTTTTTGTATCCCCATAAATAAAAATAAAAAAAGGGCGATAAATCAGGAGATCTTGGTGGCCAAGCTCAAGGTCCAATCCACCTATCATATCAAAGTTGGCTATGACTTTCGATGTAATCGAAAGTGCAACATAGATGAAATTATTTCTTTTAAATATATCGTAGCTAACTATGCCTAGCCTCGAAGTCCCAAAATCAAGATATTACAAAGTCAAAAACTTTTAATGGTTCCGTGAATCACCTTGTATAAATTGTAATTTTTCACATATACTATATCTAAAGAACATTCTTTGCAACGTTTTAAAGTTTGAAGAGAACCGGAGTTTCACGGACAAAACATTGTTTTAAAATAACTGTGAACCGAAAGAATTATTAAATTAGCTCAAATTCTCGTCTCTTGTAGTCGCTTAATACTTCTTCCGTTTAAGGAGACAGAGTGGACATTTAATTGAGTTGCAAAACGGGTAATTTGATGCCGTATGATCCAGAACATAACTAAAGTTACAAATATTCAGTATATTTATCATACCACATCCTTGCTTACATGTTCGCAGAACCGGAATACCAACATTACCAAACACGACATAAAAAATTTGATACACCCTTGCGTGCAAAACCCCGCTCCAGATTTAACTACGTTAATTGCAGGTGTAGTTTTTATTCGGATTTATTTTATTAAAACAAAATAAAATTAAGCAACTCAAACTATGGTGGCCCAAAATAATGTAAGGGCTTATTATAAAAACATAATAAATCTCACCAAAGGTAGGTACTTTAATTTTATTTTTTTATAAAATACGAACCTTGATAACTATTTTTTTTTATTTGTGGCATATCACGTTATTACAATAACCCTTCGACTTTATATTAAAATTTGTTAAATCAAATAAGTAAAAGAATATATTTCTTCCAGTTAGGAAATCTCTTCTCTCTGTGATTACGTACACAAAAGTACCCGAAGATTTTAGAGCATTAAAGATTTCATTAGATACTTACTGAACTAAGACGGCCAAATAAGGAAAATTCTGTTAGTTTTTATTTGTCACGTACATATTTTGTAAAATTTCTCTTCTTGCTTATGTTCTATTGTTTCAAAGTTAATCTCTGGTTGCTTTTTGTTAGGATTTATTACCGCTTTTACTCCACACGCGTTTGTTGCTTTTGTTGTATTGTAAAATTTTCTTTCTGACGTAGCAAGGTCATGCGTTAAACAATGTTAACAAATATGTTATACATCATACATGTGATTGTTACACAATAAAAAAATAAATCAAACTGTGGCGACAAACGTCACTGGTGAAAATCTAATGTCTTTTGTTGCCATTTAATCATCTGATGTATAGGTATCCCCAACCAAAGTTCCATTAAAATCTTCCTAATAATAGCGAGATTACAGGGTGATTCTCAATATATGCGACAAACTTTAAGCGCTGTTTTCTGGGGTTATTTTGATCATAAAAGTTCATAAGAACATTCGTCCAAAATTGCTTAGTTCTAAAGTTGTACAATGTTTAATAGTAAGTTAACAATAATTATGTTTTTATTATAAATTAACAAATAATTAGTAAAATAAATTAACTTATACAACTGTTGAAAATGACCGCCCCCAACTGCAATACAATTTATCCCCGTCGTATTCTGCCGTGTCGTAAAAATACCAGGGGTATTTCGAATTGTTTGAAAAGCTGCGATAATACGATTTCTCAGTTCATCAACATTTTGAATGGGAGTCGTATAAACTAATGATTTAAGGTGACCCCAGAGAAAAAATCCAAAGAATTTAAGTCTGGAGACCGAGGAGACCACGGTTGTGGACCTCCCCTTCCTATCCACCAATCTAGATACGTATTGTCCAAAAATTCGCGAGCAACTAAACTAAAATACGCTGGAGCACCGTCATGCATAAAATACATTTGTAATCTTAATTGCAACGGAACTTCTTCCAGCAGTAGTGGTAGCTTCTCTTCAAGAAAATTGCGGTATACCTCGCCATTTAACCGCATCGGTAAAAAATGTGGATCTATCAAGTGATCTCCAACAATTCCGGCCCACACATTGTCAAAGAATTGATGTTGATGACGGGCATTCACTAGTTCCTGCGGATTTTCTTCGGCCCATATGTGATTATTATGAAAATTAATAATAGCGTTTCTAGAGAAAGTAGGCCTCGTCGGTGAAGAATATTTGAGCCAAATAGTCAAGATTTTGTGCGATTTTGTATTGCATCCGTTGACAAAAAGCCACTCTTTGCGGAAACAAATGCCTGCACCGTTGAATGTGATATGGTACAACAGTTGATCTTTCAATATTCTCCAAACTGTGGCCTGACTAATGTTTAAAGCAAACGCAATTTTCTGGTGCTTGTAGTAGGATGTTTCTCAATTTCATTTAGTACCATTTCTTCAACTTGTGGAGTTCTTACTGTAGATGGGTGCCCGTTATCAGTCGTCCGTTTTAAAATTACGTTTGGTAGACGTTGGTGAAGGCGGGCAATATTGAATGATGCGGGATGATACGGTTCGAGTTATCGTTCATCATAAAGACGTCTAGCAGCACGCGAATTTCCATTGATCAAGACCGTAAACGAATTGCATATCACACATCTCAGCATGTCGTGTAATGCATTTTAGAAACAAAAACTGGCAATAAACGTGAATGATACTCTGACAACTATTAACAAAGTATTGAAATGACAAACAAAACAATTCCCTCTAACACAATAGTTTTTGAAGAAACCAACTGTGNGAACCAGATGACCTAACCGATTCATATAACATTTAATGTTTCGCCAGCTATTTAACTTTTCTGTGGTACCCGTGCCACCTAGAGTCATTTGACAGCCGCAAAGCTTGAGAACACTGGCTGTCGGAGATGATTCCACCATCTTCCATTCTTGGCGCAAGCACGTTTGAGATGCCTTCAAGCACAAGTCTGTATGGCAATAATTTCTGCCTGGAAAATGGTGGGGGAGGCTCTTGAGCTAAAGGCTTCGCCGACCCGCTCTCCGTACTTCCAGATTCCAATGTCCGTGCTATTACGCGTTTTCCAAATATCTACAAACCAACGGGACAGACACCGATTTAGTTTGGGGATTAATATTAATAATTCATCAGGTATTTAATATTCTTTATTTAAAAACTGCAAATTTTTATCAGATAAATTGACAGAAAAAAAAGCAGATCCATAACTCCCAAATTAAACATCCTACTCAATAAGTGAAGTTTGTTTCATTCCTAATATTTCTCCTTTAGATATAATCTGAAACGTTTTTTAATCCTTAATAAAACAATCGAATCATTTCCAAATACCCGGGGTCACCTGCATAACACCTCTGTTATACTTGCCGAGCCTACCCGATAAGCTAGGAACGAAATGAAATTTCTATGTAAGACATTATATTATATCATAAGCATACTATTTTATTCGTAGTCATGTTAAATATGTTTGAAATTGAAATATAATTTTTCTGAAACAATTAATTATACTCATCTAGTATTATGTATCTCGTGTCGAATCTATATACTGATATGAAGGCATAATTTTTGACAAATATACAGTGAAGACGCGTGAGTTGGAACAAATTCATTTAAACTTCAGGGATTTGTTTTTTTTTTTCGGAAACGTTCGAACACTTCGATTTTAATTTTTAGCTGCGGGCTTTTTTTGGCAGATTCATATATACAGTATGGCCCAAGAAATAGGTCACGACCACCAACTACAGTTCTTCAAATGAAAATACCTATTTTTTATATCGTTTTAGAACTCTGCATAGAATTATAAACATGTTTCATGTACCGAATTCTATACCCAAACTCAACAGTTATTGAGAAAATAATTGCATTAATTAAGACCATATTTCTGGAGATTTTGGTTTTGCATCGGATAAAACATTCCATTGTGTGTTCATTTTGTTTTTTTTTTCTGGTATTTTTTATGGTTGACTTATCACTTGTCACCGTATAGCCGCACTTCAAGAAGAAGAATGGAAGAATGGCACGTTTAACTGAGAAGCAACGAATAGAAATTTTGACTATGGTAGGATATGGCGAGAGCACTCGAAGATAGAAAAAAAGAATTGGTGACCTGAGCCATGTAAAAGACAATTGTGAAGCCAACCATCTTACAGTTCCACAAGACACACGGTTGAATATTTTGCTCGATTTACAAGAAAATAATCCGCCGAAAGTAACTCGACAAGTAGCTGTAGACCAGTTAGTCTGTAAATTTTCTGTCTACTACAAAATTACATAATATCCAATTTAACTGCACTTTACCCTAATTGTGAAAACCCAAATTATTTTGTTGTTTTTATTAGCAATGCTTAATATTATCTCATGTGATCTATAAACAATATTCAAACATATTATGTCGCATCGGATCTTGAAAGGCCGGCAGAAGAGCGAATATGCAAAGATTGCAAGCTTTTTACAGTATGAAATAATTAATGAATTAATGCATTTTGCTAATAAAAAAAACTGTAATATTTAAGAGGAATTTTTCTCAATTTACCTCACGCAGAATTCGAACCTGCATACTCTCGTTTACCGGCCGAGCCCTCTACCATTTTCGACATATATCGATTTCTCGTGAAATGATGTAAAGTAATTTCTGGTCGGGAAAGCCTTGCATTTTGCCAAGGAATTTCTGTCATTCAATTTTTAATTAATATAATTTTAATTTATAGAATTCTAAATTTATCACATTTTATGGATTATTTTAATATCTTGTGTATAATCTTAAGTATATGTAGCTCATTTTTCTACTCTTGATTATACAATTATAACTGTTCTGTAGCCTATTTTTGACTTATGTATGCACATGATGTTAATAAAGAATTCTATTTTGAATTTTGAATCTAAATTCCAAAACCTGCAAATAATGTACTGATGATAGCTAAATAGCTACTTTTTACCTAATTTACCGTTGCCGAAAGCGACAGTAGAGTACTGGGAAAAATCGCGAGGCAAGAATTCAATATAAAAAAAGAAAAGGTGATGCACTTCCGCTTTACAAACCTTCGCATAAGTGGGATGATATTCGGCAATCATGCAGGGTGCCAGCCGGCTCGTCGGCGAGGGAGTGGGTTGATAGTAACACAAACCCAAGATGGATAAACATTTCGGCGCCAACTTCTTAGGATTACTTACCCTGTCATGCCCCCAAGATAAGCAGGAATCCACGGTGTTAAATGAAAATCGAGGGGTAAAGTGGTTTGCAAAAACACATACAGCAAAAAAATAAAAGGATGGATTTACTGATAAAACAATTAAAATTTTATTATTAAATTTAACATATAAATCCAAGAGAAAATATGGTTGTATTTGACATAAAATTCAAAAGAATAAGTGATATTGTATTATTAAAACTCATTAAAGTAGATATAAGATTATAAATATTTAATAAAAACAGATTGTCCTACGGTAGGACTCGAACACCGAACGCTTGGCCAACGCAATCAGTTCACATACAGTTATACAAAGAAAATTCTTAGCTAAGAGTAATTTAAATTCAATAAAGTTACAGTTACAAAAAACACAAAATAAAACTAAATATTTGAATTAACTACATCCATTTTGAATAAATCACCCTGTATATGACAAGCCGATATTCAATCGGTTGGTGTTTAAACGGTTATATTGAATTTAATAAATAAATGAAAAGATAAGTAAATCAAAAGATAATTAATATTAATTGAATGAATTAAATGAATTCGTAATGTTCGACTGAGTTAGTAACTAGTAGCACCCTCCGATCCAGGATATAACATATGAAATTTACAGGTTCGTGATCGAAAATGCAGAAAGAGAATAAATGATCGGGGTGGTTTTCTATTATTAAAATTTTATACGCGAAATATATTACAAAAAAAGGGAATGTGCAACTTCGCTTTGCCCTCGATCAGCTGTTAGCAGGGCGTAGAGATCCTCTCCTATGGGGACACACAGATCGTAGCCTCTAGGACTGACTCCGCAATAGCCGAAACAGGTGGTCCGTGTATTTCCCAAGGGAGGTAGGTTCTCCGAAGGACTTAAAAAGTCGCAGAAGTCCTCAGCCGCACGTGGGTGGTTCAAAATTTCACACAAAACGATGGAAAGATTTCAGAGTTAAAATTAAGGGGGATTAAAAAGAACCTCCTAAAATAACGAGGTTTTTCAAAGAAGAGAAGAACAAGTAACAGAATGGCGTTGCAGACGCGTGGTTCTCAAATTATATTCCTGAAGGGAATATTCTGAAGGAAAATGCTTTGAATGACTTACCAAATGCAGAGATTTCCTACATCACCTGGACATCGTCTGGCTGTTTGCTGTTACATTTTATATCCTTTTCTTATTATATCTAATTAGTTTTAAGATATAACTAAGTAAAATAGTAACTTTACATTTAAATAGTATCAAGTACACATCCCATGACAATATATATTGATAGATAGATAGTTTCACTCTTGTTAATTGCATATATCGTGTAGCTACGAATGAAATACGATGAGGGAAATACGAGTAGTTGATTGCAACTTCGTAAACAAGGGGATTAAAAATTTTATCTTCGATTGCGCATGCACATACTCTAAAAAAATATTTCTAGGATTACTTCTTATCGCAAACTACAAAGGACAAATATTCTTCGAACGGAAATCTCTGCCCAAGCCGAAAAGGTTGCGGCATCTTTGTCGCATGCCGTAAAAGATATTTCGGGACGATTGTCTGATCGATAGATTGTTAGTAACTAGTAGCACCCTCCGATCCAGGGTATAACATATGAAATTTACAGGTTCGTGATCGAAAATGCAGAAAAAGAATAAATGATCGGGGTGGTTTTCTATTATTAAAATTTTATACGCGAAAGATATTACAAAAAAAGGGAATGTGCAACTTAGCTTTGCCCTCGATCAGCTGTTAGCAGGGCGTAGAGATCCTCTCCTATAGGGACACACAGATCGTAGCCTCTAGGACTGACTCCGCAATAGCCGAAACAGGTGGTCCGTGTATTTCCCAAGGGAGGTAGGTTCTCCGAAGGACTTAAAAAATCGCAGAAGTCCTCAGCCGCACGTGGGTGGTTCAAAATTTCACACAAAACGATGGAAAGATTTCAGAGTTAAAATTAAGGGGGATTAAAAAGAACCTCGTAAAATAACGAGGTTTTTCAACGAAGAGAAGAACAAGTAACAGAATGGCGTTGCAGACGCGTGGTTCTCAAATTATATCCCAAAATATCAGGCTCATCCGCCGTAATAATCACGAAATTTCCACTTCAAACACAAGCGAAGATACGGCCAATGATTATTTCATGCACCGTTCCAATAAAATCCACAGATGTGTGAAAATATCCGAAATTCCCAAAGATAGGAAGATTTACTGGTGAGAACGCGTCTAATCAACAACGAAGAAGGAACAGGAAACGGAAATATGAGTACGTCACGCAACCAATCAGAAGACAGATAATTAAATCAAGAATAAGGACATGGAGGTGCTCTCTAACGTCGAAAAGATGTAAACACGGATAAACGGATCTAAAAGAAACAACGATCAATCGAACAAATCGATGTGTGGAACCGATAATACCGACATGTCCAAAACGAACAGTCTTAACCTTACCTAAATGTCATCCCTGTCTAAACACAGGAATTCCAGAAATTAAACGAAAATCTGAGACCGTTTTAAGTATAAGAATCTGTCTGTAAGTAAATGAGAATAAAAGATAAAAAATTCTAGCTAGGCCGTTCTAACAGGGGGAACAAAACACAATTTGAAGCCAAAAATTAAACGATAATGTCCAAGGTAGTGAAATTACAAGACGTAGGAGCATCTCTGAGGGTAAAGGAAGAAAATGGGGTTTACAAAAGCCTGTCGAAAAGGCTAGCGGAGAACTAGCGAGAACTATTCGAGGTAAGCGAAGCAAAAAATCGTAACATATTACTATCAATGTCATTACTATAGCTAGCTGATAACTGAACCCACATACTTAAGGTGGTTAATCGGAGTGATATGAATAGACTAACACGCAAATATTTTAAATTTAAAAAAAAAATTAAATGCTTCTAAAACTTGACGGTTTCGGTTTGATCCAATGCATCCTTATATAGATTTGAAAGTACCCGTGCATGCTACCACGTTCATGGAAAATGGAACTACGTATGTATATAGATTCTGTAATAATCTGTCAAAATGGAGAATTCATTCAAGTAATTTTTGCTCTCATACTTTCTCTGTAGGTTTTGCTTAGCTCAAGGCTCTAATTCATCTAAAATACATGTTGGGGCAACACCCAAAAAGGGAATAATATTCTCTTTTAATTTATTCAATAAATTTTGTACTAATTGATGTCTTATTCTAATTCATTTGCCTTAAAAATTTGCAAGGAATAAGTAAGTACATAAGTTTACAGCTCATTTGCATAAGATTATGCTCCATACAATTAATAGGATTCGTGAAGCATCCGCTTAAGAACAAATAGCTCTGCGTAGTGATTAAACGTAACATTTACTTGAGAAATTATAGGCGCATACAAGCGTACACACCAACTACACATATCGGTTACAGTAAGGACGTGACCGTTCCCCATTAATATGCATACCGGTGTGATTACTGTTCTTAAATATTCGTGATTGATTGATTACCGTCGTCTGGTTTTAATAATTAGTGTAACCGTAGGAAATAAATATCGTGAACGGCATGCTAAAGTACGTATTAGTAACTATGTATTCAGTTAAATTAATATTGCAAGAAATTGAGGATTCAAAAATTAAGAAACTGGATGGAAAGTGGAGTTTTATTCCAGAAAATTTTTAAACGTGATGAAAATATAGCTATTAAAGATGACAGTGGCTGTGTAAGTATTACTGAAAAAAACGATCGTTGTGTTATATAAGCACTTAAATCGTTCCGAAATCTAGAAAATTTTAATATCTTTGTTTAATAATGACGTGCACACGTAAACGTCAGTTTGCGGTGCTTGCGGCTGATCTTTTCTCTCACAATGTCTTATTATTGGGGTTGCGATTTCTTCCCACGGGCTAGAGTCCTATTTAGTATGCAGCGCTCCTAGCAGTAATATAATGAACCAGCTGAACGGTCTCCGATTTCTTGGTTCGTTGCGAGATCATTTCATTAAATGCAAGTGAAACATGGGCACTAAGAAAGAAAGCAGAGGAAGAACTGGATGTGTGGGAAAAAAAGATGCTCAGAAGAATATATGGAGGAAAGAAAGAAGATGGGATATGAGGAAGGAGAACTAATCGGGATCTGTATGCTCTGTATGGAGAACCGAAATTATCAAGGGTAGTAATGGCTCAGAAGATTAGGTGGTTTCGTCATATCCTAAGAAAGGGAGAAGGTCGCATGACTAATGATATCATGGATGTGCGAATGATTGGAAATAGAGGCAGAGGGAGGCCAGGAATAAGCTGGAAGAGGCAAGTGGAGGAACTACTGAAAAATCAGGGCGTGAAGAGGTGGAAGGAGACTGCTGGCGACAGGAGAAAATGGAGGGATGTAGTCCGAAGAGTATTGGATGGATAGATTTTTTGAAGCCTAGGGCTACATGGCTTGTAGTGCTTTATATATACAGGGTGTCCCACCTAACTGGGACATTAGATTTTTTTGAATTTCTAGCAGAAATTTGAATTTTAAACTTGCAGTGTAGACATGCTTACTGTGATCTAATTTAAAAAAATATTTTCAACTTTATAGCACTTTCGTATACAGGGTGTTGATATCAACTTATATTATTTTCAATGGAATGGATAATTTTTATCAATCTAATGAATTTGGCGAGTAATTTGCAACTAGTTTATATGAAGATTCTATATCCCTAAACACGACCGTTTTTAAGATATTTTCATTTTCGTTAATTTTTTGACATTTGCACTCTTTCAAATAAAATCAAATATTTCATGAGATAGCAGATATTTAGTGGGTTTAACTTAAGTCGATTAATACAAGGACGTAGCTATAAGGTGTTATGCAACAATCACGAAATCAATACGGGTGTTCAAAAACGCGCCTCCAATTGTAGAACCTTTAAGCTAACAAACTTTTTTCTTTCACAATGGAATATGGTATTTTTTAACTACAACATTGAATGCAGCGCAAAATTCTACATCGATTGATATTAGGGTTTGGTATACATATTCTTAATAGGTTTTGAAGTATTAGCATTTCTTGCAAAAAATTGCTAAAAATATGCGTAAATTCCAAGTTTCAAACAAATAAAATGAGGTTTTTCTTACAAAACACTCTGTAAATTATTTGCCTAACCGATCTAAATATTTATGTTTTCAGATATCTAACGTTCACTAGTTTCTTACTAATAGTAATGTCTTTTAGTCATTGAGAACGTACATTAATTATTAGATATTAAGTAGGCAATGAGATCTGCTAACAAACAAGGAATTCTTTGTTGGCAAATATACCACAAATTGGCGCAGTGATACAAGCCTAATAGTATTAACAAGTCCAGTGCTACATATATAGTAGACTGAATCAGGTCAAAAAAAAAAAACGAATAGCTCTAAAAATTGTCGATAGATGTCGATAACATCAATAAATTACCATATAATGCAGTTCCATAGCTCTCGGATAAAGGTGTGGGTCAGCGCTATCTAGGAATAAATTTACCAAACAAGTGGGGTTATGTATCTTTTATTGTGGGTGAATATCCGTATAAAAATCCATTTCCATTTTTCTAATTTTCAAATGTATTATAATACATACAATAGTTTGATAAGTGTTATAATAATAAATATTACTCATGTAATTACGCTTAATAATGTGACTGTTAAAATTCAACTTTTCAAACCTACGATTACGACAGTGCTCCTATATAGAGGGAAAACTCTTTTTAGAGGGAATTTTGAAAGTTAGAGGAAAAAACTTTTGTTTCAGAGAGATTATCTGAATTTATTGATGTTTTTTTTATTTATTTGCTTTAGTTTAATTAATTTGTTATTGTATCGTGCATTTATTTTAATTTATTGACAAAAGTTAATAAATTTGTATTTACCGCCTAAAAAAACAGGACATGCAAATATAAACGGGAACTCTACTTGTGGGCGACGGGAATTATCAATCAAGTACACATCGAACACTGGATTTACATTCAAAGCAAAGACCGATTGTCGTTAATAATGAGTAGTTGGTCAGAACAAATAACCTCTCAATGTAATCGTTTTTCTTTGGTATTGTAATTGAAATCGAATAATATACAAATAAAACTATAATATACATATGTATGATATGCAGTACGCAGAGCATTACGGGATTATGCCAATAGAAGTATTCTTTCAATATTCATCACCTACATATGAGTTGTACATAATGAGACTTTTTGTACTAATAAAGCGTGGTAAATTCTTTTATTTTTCTGGTAACATCTGTTTAGAATTCTAATATTCTCTGCAGGTAACAATAATAATTTATAGCATATTATAATTCTGTTAGAGGATTAGAAACGTTTTCTTCAAATAATATTGTAAAAATTCCACCATATGTTCTCTTAAGCTATCGACTCAATGGCTTTGTATTACTAGATTTTTTTTGGGTGGATATTTTACGTGTTTTATTTACTTTATTGCCGGTATTTTCTTATCATCTGAAGAACATCCGCGCCGTCACCGAACCACATAATATGTAAAACGTTTTTACAATCTATTTATGTTCCTGTCTTTCTTTTTGCAATTTCTACATAAAAGCTGGAATAACATGTTTTGATTTTAAAATTTAAGCTTCGGCTTAATATTAAATTTTAAAAATATAACAAAAAAACCTATAATACATCAAACTGTTTTTGGTATATTATTGTTACAAAATTATGTAGTTTTAATTATTCTTATGGGATTTCTGCATAGGCTTGCTCCTTCAAACTGAATTAAGAATACTAGCTATTAAAGTGCTCGTTTTGCAATATTCTCAACTTTTAATACTTACATATATTTGTAAATATCTACCAAAATTTAAATTTCAACAATTTTTTTTAGTAACTTCAACAGAAAGACCTCAAATAACTAGTAATCTAATAAAAAACCATTGGTAATTTCCTGTTTCAATGTTGAAGTTACTAAGAATAATTGATCATAACTCAATTTTTGTACAGGGTAAGAAACAAAAAAATACTATTTTAGATTTTTAATACTAATAGAAACGATAGAAATATATACTGCGTTTATAGTTTGAAAAAAAATGATTTTTCTACATAAGAGAACAGAAATATAAAATAAAAAAAATATTTAAATCGCATTTAAACATAAAAATGGGGTTAATAATCAGCAAAATTGCAAACCATCATACTATACTTCACTATAGTGTAAAAAAAGTGTCATATCAATTCTATTATAAACCTCAGATAAATATCAAATAATCAAAAATGCTATTTCAGAACAACCTGTATATACGAAAATTTAAATATAAACGTAAAAATTTTTTTTTAGTTGCTATAATTGAAAACCTAAAAAATATAAATGGATATCATTTATACATAGTTCGACTAGCATACAAAATGCAGGGCAATTTTGAAGTAAATAATTTTACGAATTTAAATTTCCTTGTTGGGTAACATCCGGCAGCTTTGCGATCTACACTTGCGCCTTCTAATCCCCTTAACATTTTTTGCACATCTGTGATTGTTTACTTTTATTTATGACTTTTACTATTAATACGAATTAATACGAATACTCATGATCGATTTTGTCCCACCTTACTACATTAAAATCTGGTCACTTTACATTATAGGAAATACAAACGTATGCAACTTTTCATTATTGCGTTTGTTTTTCCCACAATTTAAATATTGGCTTTTGTTGCTTGCCATGCCTTTCACGTGGCAACAAACTACCATTAATACGGGCTAAATCCAAAAAAAAAAACATTTTATGTTATATGCTACCCGCGCTATCTGTGAGCTAAATGCCCTCTACTCATGTGTGCTGCTCAAACTCATCACTGTAAACAGGTTCGGAGCTAAGATAGGCATTTCGCTTCCCCGCCAGTTTTGATGTAGAAAACATAGTGACATCTGGATTTGCCATCCAAAGGGCCACTTTTAAGCGCAACATTTTTCCCATAAGCTTAATCAGTCTGCTTATATATAGTCAATGAACAAGTCATATCTTTTATAGTAAGTCCTAATGCTGTCAACTCCTTCACACAATTTCTTCTGACTAGTAAAATATTGTAAATTGAAAGAAATAAGGAAAACATTGAAAGTTACATATACAAATAACATTTTAGACTTATTTTTTACATTTATGAAGAATGTAGCAATGATTAGATACCTACACTTATTTGCAATGAATAAAAACCTCAAAAAAATAAAATACAAAGGGAAATTAAAACAGATATCCTAAATGCACCCATAATATTTCAAATATTGTTCACTTACAAGATCAGGTATATCAGGAGCCATCTGACACGGAGAAAACAATGCAACCTCTTGGCTTTTTGTATTAAACTAGGTATTAAGCGATACAGACAGATAACATAAATCAAGAACAAACTATTAAAAGTCTTCGAAAATGTCCAATATAAATGTTCTTCCAGAATAATAATTTCTTAGTTTTTTTTAATCTGAATTATTTTCGATGTATTTAATAAGCAGACCAAAATATTAACATGTAATTTGCTGTCGCACAATAATTATGGCTTATTAATATTTTATAATTACAATTACATAAAATTTGCTAATAATTGAAAAACTTCCAATTATAAATATCTCAAGTATGGAAACCAAACAATGCATAAAAACATCATTCTAAAAAATAATATACAGAGTGTTTTTAGGAAAAAATATTTTATTCACTCGAAACTTGGAAATTAGTCATATTTTAGGCAATAAATGCTAATATCTCAAAAACTATCAAACATAGGTATACCAAACCCTAATGTCAATCGATGTAGAATTTTACGTTGCATTCAATGCTGTAATAAGGAATGCCATGTTTCATTTGAAATAAAAGAGTTTTGTTGGTTTAAAGGTATCCACATTGGAGATGGGCTTTCGAACACCCTGTATGTGATTTGGTCATTATTGCAATAATACTTTCTACCTACGTCTTTGTACTTACATCGGCATTAGTAGAACCACTAAATATCTGATACCTCATCAGTTATTTAATTTCATTTGAAACAGTGCAAACGTCAAAAAATAAACAAAATTGCAAATATCTCAAAAACGGTTGAGGTTAGGTATAGGGAACTCTGATGTAAACTAATTGCAAATGACTCGATACATTCATTGTACTGATAAAAATTGTAACATTCTATTTAAAATAAGAAAGTTGATATCTACACCCTGTATTCCAAAAGTGCTATAAAGTTGAAAATATTTTCCTTGAATAGAGCACAGTAGGCCATGACTTTGCAGTGTAGTCATGGCCTACTGTGTTTCAAAATCAAATTCCTGCTAGCAGTTCAAAAAAATCTAATGACCTAGTTCGGTGGGACACCCTGTATATTACACACATAAAAAGGTTTCTTTGAATCCAAAAATAGTTATATTAAAGTACGAGTTTCAGTAAATGCATGATTTTGTCGCACGAGTTCAAGTTTAGAAAACAGCCGCAGGCGATGTTCGTACATGAACGAGTGCGACAAAAAGCCTTAGAAACGAGTCCTTTATCTATTTCTTCTATTTTGCATTATAAATTGATAATAATACTTAAATAAAATCTCATTAAAAATGGTTGAGTTTTATTTTTATATGAAGTTGGTCACATTGACATACGATTGACATTTGACGAAATTCAAAATTCAAATTCGGCTATTTAAATTGTTTGTATAATATATTGTTATATTTATAATATAGTCTCTGTAAACTGTAAAAAATGAGTGATACTGAGACAAATTTATCTTTGTAACACACAAACTGCGTGAAAATTGCGGATAACGCGTCATAAATTTATTACCGAAAAAATCAAAAGCAGTATATGAAAATGCTACCATCAAATTTGAACTATGGGCTGTATCAGAATAATGTCAACACAATATCTGAAAACATTTTATTGGCATATTTTGAATTACAAGGTAAAAATAAGAAATCTTCTACCTTATGGTCTATGTATTCCATGCTTCGTTCTTGCTTTTCCATTTATAAAAATACAGACATATCAAAATATATTAAATTACAAGCCTATTTAAAACGATTCTCTGAGGGATACGAGGCTAAGAAATCTAAAATTTTATGGCATTGAAGATATTAATAAATTATAGAAGAAGGTTCTGACGCATTGTATTTAGCAATAAAGGTACGATATTATTTGCAAAATGTAATTTTTTATGTAATGGATTTAATTTTAGATCGTTTTAATAATGGGTTACACAGGCGCCTGTAGACGAGATGAATTAACAAATATGTCCATACATGATTTAGAATTTAAGAGTGATATTATTTTGGTGACAGTACCTAAAACAAAAAATAATATCGTAAGAGTTTTTTTGCAATTACGGATGAAAGATGGATTACTTTAATTAAAAAATATGTCGCCCTGCGACCAAAAAATATTAATCATTCAAGATTCTTCCTTACATATCGCAATGGTTATTGTATATCGTGCCCGATTGGAATTAATACGATTGGCAAAATGCCTAAATTAATAGCTGATTTTCTAAAATTGCCCAATTCAGAGCTTTATACTGGACATTGCTTCAAACGTTCTAGTGCTACACACTTAGCAGACGCAGGCAGTGATTTGCTGACTATAAAACGTCATGGTGGATGGAAGTCATCTGCGGTAGCTGAGGGTTACATCGAAACATCTATGAAAAGTAAAGTGGCTGTAGCGCACAACTTATCAGGGCCAAGTACATCTGGCATTCTAGAGTTATATCATCGAATGAATCTCAATCACAAGAGTCTACCATTAAAGCCAATAACATAACTGAGCAAAACTTTGTTACGAAGAATTTGCCTGGCATAACAATACATGCTCAAGATACTTGTTCCGTCAGTGTAAATGTATACAGTAATTCCACGTTTCATAACAATAACAATGTAAACTAAATTTGTATAGAATTTTTGATTAAAGTATTTACAATTTACATGCATTAAACGTCAATTTTGCTTTCTGTCATAATGTATTCAATACAGCCAACCTATAGAAATGAAAAAAGGCGTATCACAATGAAGCACTTTTCGATACGCAAAAGCGTGTTACAATTGCGTTTTTATGAACGCAAAATAGAAAAAAGATATTTCGGGACGATTGTCTGATCCGTAACCACTCGCCTATTAAAACATGCAGTTCCCATTTGATAACACCGACTGTAATGGACATATTAAATATTTAATTAATCAAGTACTTAGTATTTTCTGTTAAAAACTACAATTTTTTTTATCAAATGAATTGACAAAAAAAAACAAATATACAAACTTTAAAATTAGATATATAACTATAACTGAAAAGTTTGTTTAATTCCTAGTATTTCTCTTTTAGATATAATTTCAAACGATTTTTAATCCTTAAAAAGGCATTCGAATCATTTCCGAGTATCCGAAGCCACCTGCATAAGACTTCTGTTCGCCACGTCTTCCCGATAAGCTGGGAACGGTAGACTGTGACCGTAACCCTGGATATACATTACCAACCGGATATTATGAGTGACGGCGATGGTACAATAATATTACTATTAAAGTTGGACTAACAATAAGAAGAAAGTGTTAAAAATTAAAAGCAGACAAGTAAAAGCGTCAAAAGTATTAGCTATTTTTGTGGTAATATGACGTATCCAATGTCAAGAATCACGAACGAGTTACTTAAAATCAGATATTTTACAAAACAAAGGCAAAAAGAAATCAACTTTAATTTATACCGCACATTAACCCTCAAACCCAATCATTGAAATCAATGAAGTAGGCGGCGAGTCCCACAAAGGCAAAGTTAATATGTTAATGAGACAGATTATTAAGGGAACACGTGTGATGTTCATCTTACTTGCACCCACAACATATGTATTGGCCCTTTTTCGCCAGCAGTCTACGTCGTACTTCTTTCGACTACTACGACTTCGCAGCGTCGTTCCTTTTTCCGATATACTTTATCATTTTTACACCTTCTTCGAGTTGGGAGCGTTCGTCGCTGTCTCATTCTGTCATCGTCGACCGCAGTCGCCGCTTCCATCTGTCGTCCTTGTCGAAATCACAAACGAAAGACGTCGGACGTATTCTCCGACCGGGTCACAATTCCCGCCTATTGGAACCGATAGGGTATCGTATGGCACAAAGAGGCCGCCGTTTTTAACAATCCCATATTATTGGTTTGCGCTCGAGGTTATGGTCAACTATTTTGATTCTTTATATTGAGCGGAGATTGTTAATGGAATGAAATATTTCTCAGACGCGGACCGAAGACCGAACGCTTTTCACTTTTCTTTTTATTTTTCGCTTACGTTTATTGTGCGCGTCCTACGTACTGCATTGTATTTTATTGCCGGTTTTATTCGACATTAAATTTTAATACTGCGACGTTATATCGCACCATTAACGAGGACAATATTTCGCCTTGAAATTGATATTGTTTCAAACGACCTAATTTAGATAGGTGCTAAGAAGGAATTGAGAGATTTATGGCGAAAGTATGAGCTGCGATATAAAACCGTCTATAGGAATTGAAATGTAAGGGTTTTCTGCTAAAAAAGAAATCGAAATAGAATGCCATAATAACAGTAATAATTTATAAAACCATATGTTAAAAATATTCTACACTACCAACAGCGAAAAGAATAGGATTTTGGTACACAGAGAAAAATGAAATTTTGCTTATTTATATATTCATTTTAGATGTATTAACATTTTTAAATTAGATGGTATATAATTACTTTAAATAAAAGAAATATTTAAAGCTACTAAACTTTAGTTATTAAACGATAAACTGATAGCTTGTATTCAAAACTTCTACTACTACAGATATTTTATCCATACTATAGTTAGACAATCCGCCTACAAAATAGAGGGATTGCCCATATTAGCCGAGAAATGTTCAGAAAGATATTTCGTTTGGATAAATCAACTAAAGTAAATAGATAATACGATATTTATGTTTACTTCCATGGAAATACTTACAATTAGTTAAATTAACTATTGCGCTTGGTTCAAATAAACCTTCTGACCAAATTATTTGTTTGATTGAATACAGGAATAGTTTTAAATATTATTTAAATCAAGTAATAATTTAGTAACTGTAACCAAATGCATGTTAACAAAAAAAGTGGTTGAAAACAACAAAATGGTTTTTCCCGTGCATAACAGCTTTAAACGTTCAAACACTATATACTGTTGTAAAGTTCCTTGGCTTATACATAAGTAAATCAACATTAACTGAAAAGATTCCAATTATCCCTGAAATTCCTTTAACCTCGCACGAAAAATACTCACTTCTGTTCACTATTGTTTGCGTATCTAAGACTTATGCACGTGGGGACATGAATAAAACTAAAACTAAACGTAAAAAGGCACTCAGCTTGAATGCAGGTGCTTGCATTTTCCGCTGAAAGGGAAAAGCTTTAAATTAAAGTATTCATGCGCATCTACGCAAATAAACCAAAACACCCGGTTTATTTTATTCAAAATACTGTTTGTAATTCAATAACATAATAACGTATTTAAAAGAACTAGAACATGTTGTTAAATATGTACATAATAATAACAAATTATATGTGATTTGTACTGTCTCAACTCAAACAGAAGTTATACAGACATATTAATCAAGACTAAGGTATATTCCATTTAATTACGGTTACTTTTCGTCGAAAAGCATGTACTTAAAAAGAAAATAGTCTTCCGGCAAAATAGCAAGCTACTTTCAATTAAAATAAACACTTTTCTGCGAAAGATATCCTTTTCGTTTAACATGATAAAAACCAAAAGTTATAATACTTTTCATTTAATTCAATCTCTTTTCTCAGTGTACAATCTTTACATGACATTTTATAAATTCCTGTTTATCTTAAATTCATTACTTGATACCTGGAGTTTCCGAAAATATTTTATGAAGTAGCAGCAATTTCTAAGTTGCATTTGGAGAAAATCTATTACACAAAAGGCTTATTGTTTAATTTAATACATTTCTTATTTTGTTATTAATTCCTAATCTATTTACATTTATAATTCTTACTCCGCTTTTATGTTTTTTAATAGCATTATATAGAAAGTAATGTCTGTCAAAGCTTCGGAATCTCAGAACATGGACTGGTAAAAAATGCATCATTTTATTCAGAGCGGCTGCAAATAAAAATATATAGGTAAATGTGGTCACTAACTTTAATTGATGATAAGCATTTTAGGAACAAGAAGATTATAAAGGACATCTGTGTATCCATCAAAGGCTGTTGATATTGATGTTTTTTTTTAAGTTTGTTATATATTGCGCATTCTATAGATAAAGAAAAATAGAATAAACGGTGCACCAAAAAAAATAGTTGCTGCTAATTTATGTTTCTATGGAAGATTTTAATCTCCTGGCATAAATCTATTATTACTAGTAGGTTTTCTGGTTGTTTATGTTTATATTAGAGTAGATTAGGTTCAGATGGCCATTTAACCGCGACCTTTTTATCTCTATTGTGATTTCCTTCACTTGTGTGAAATTAGCGATGGCGTTGCTAGCGACACTCATAGAACAAACAAAAATATGTAGATGGCCGGAAAAACTTAAATTATGCATTTAAAACAAACAAATGCGAAAATTAGGGAATACATGGGAACAGTTTATCCATCCTTATGCTTCGATCGCTCACATCTTAAACAAAAGAGATATTACACCAAATATAGGCATTATGAGTTTCATCGATAGAGAATACATAAACAAAATTTCTTAAAAACATACTTGTTGCTCGATATCTCTCTCATTTAGGACGTGAGCGATCGAACCATAAGAATGGATAACCTGTTCCTATTTACTCCCTAATCTTCACATTAGCTTGTATGCATAATTTAATTTTTTTCCGGGCCATCTACATATTTTTGTTTGCTCTATGAGCGTTGCTAATTTCACACAAGTATCTCATTCTCTTAGAAGGAACCCTCTAAGTGGGCATTCTTAATTAGATGTACCAAATTTAAATACGGCTTCTTCATGTAGCTATAAGCCGTAGTGTTCTCTACACCCAATACTTAAAATTTTCTCTATGCCAGCTCATCATAGTGCCACAGCATGTAAACTGCTGGGGTAATAGAACTTGGCAGAATCTGCAGGCATATGTCATACATATGCCTATTTAATCTACAACCACCAGTCAACTGATCTACTGCCTTTTTGACAATCTTTCTGTCTTCACTCAGTAGTTCTTTAGGAAATTCAGGTCTATGTTCTTTTAAGAACTCTTTCGCCTGTCTTTGTCTTGGTGATGTCCGCCAACACTCCTTGGATTGATTCTCTATATACATTTATCTCTAATTTATTTTTATTTCTTATTACTAACACATCAATCGAAGGGGAATTGAGCATTTACTTGTTTCAAAAGCACAAATAATGTCATCCGCATATCAAATGCAAACCCGTTGGGAATATGCCCAAGTATTCTGAAGTTTTAAATTCTGCCATAAAATATTAACTATAAAAAGAGACAAGCTGTTACCCGTTACATTCCGTCCGTTTGTTAGAAAAACTATCAATGATTTGAAAAAAAAATATTGTTCGCCAAAGTTTTGACAAAGAAATCAAAACTCTCACTTGATCACAGGTCAACTGGTGCACACCAATTTAAAACATAGATTTTTACTATGGAATTTTTATGACTACATATGGCGCGCTTAGGCAAGTTTCTATCGCCTAACGAATGTTTTTTGTTACAACGGCTAGATACGCTCCTGTTTATTCGGCTCATGCCTCATGGGGGTACATATTCCTTACGGGTTTTCTGTGAGTCGACAAAGCACAAGCATGTTTAATTGCTTTCCCAATCTTGCCTCAATCTATAAATTAATTAACTGAATGGTGAGATGAGTTACTCCATTTACGAGCCTCTTTGATTTTGAATTTTGAGTGCGGAATGTTAGTCGATTATGCCTTCCATAAAATATTGCTGGATCAAGTCATAGGGAAAAAGTAAGCAAGTAGGATGCAGATTGAAAATAAGAACTATAGAAACAGAGTCAAAAAGCTAGTCAAAACAGGTGAAGAATAATTATGGGTTAGAATTGAGCACCACACGCTTTAAAACAGCTCACCACTAACACCTCTGCTAATGATGACAGCTGCACTAACGAAACGTGTGTCCGGTGTCGTAATTTGTGGTAAAGTGTATCAATGTAACAATCAATGCCACAATTGTAGATAAGTATTTTTGTCATTAGAATTAAAATTTGAAAAAAAGATATTGATTTTTTTTAAAGAATTAGAGAGCCTTTTTGAAAAATTTACAAAGTAAAATTTAGAAATCAGAATTACCCAAGACATCAACCACAGCAAAAATGGGAGCCTACAATCAGACGCCTATGAGTTGCTAAAATAGTACATCAAAGTACTGCTAATGGATTTCTGACAATTGCTGCATTCATTTGAGGGTAATTGCAAACTAAATTACGACGAAATAAACGGTTCTGTTTTAATTCAAAATATTTTCCTTCCAACTAGTTTTACGCCAAATTAGTTAGTTAGTATTAAATTTCGTAAGGCTGTTTTATACTTCACAGGGTTTCTAATTTTAAATACCTAAAAATACAAGCGGAATGCTCACAAGACGTGGGAGCCATCAAATATGCAAATTGCGAATTCTTTGAATATGAAAAGGCGTAAAATTACAATAATTGTGATGTTTTATAAATATTCATGCGATTCTATTTGTGCATGTTGGAGAAAGAGAATTGTTTAAACGAATGATATCGCAATTCAAACTTATCGAAACATTTAGTCGCTGATATATACATAGGTGTGTGCACGACATAATACAATTGGAACCCAAACGATTGACTTCATGGTATCGCAAGATGATCGACATGTTTTTATTCAACACTTCCATCACGTTGTAAAAAACCAGTCCAGAAAATTGGTTGTTTTCGCATCATTTATTGCCTCGGCGATAAAGTGGTTTTGTATAACCAAGTACATGCGTTTAATGCGTTTCTTTTAAGTACAATCGTACGTGCTGTGATCGACAAAATATGGTAAGTAGAATATTTGCAGCAACAGCACAATCTTTACAACTTGTTTTTGTGTGTTTAGAATATCTGAATCTCAAAGAGCTGAAAGGATTCATAATTTAGTCCCCTAATCAATTTAAGAAGTTCGAACACAACGTCTTTCCGATATCTCCTGTTTTTTCTTCGATAACTAGGAAAGTACTAATCCAATCATTTTGTAATTAATATATTTTTTTTCAGAAGAGATTCCTGAATAATTTGGTCTATGTATTTTCTTTCAAAAAAACATATTTGAAACGGTAATCTAAGTCGTCTACCGAAGTTAACTTTTAAAGTAGGACGCCCTTTATGTCCTTTTCTCTTAAAACGAATATTACACACACAAAAAAAAAAACTGGTTTTCCAAAGTAGATGTAAAACGTTCATTTTTTTTAAATAAACTCAAACAATGAACATTGTCTTAAAGAGGGTAAAATAATAATGATTTACTTATCCAACAGTAACAGATTACTTATTACAGGATAAACCTTATATTAAATTAAAATAAAACATACTTATACATGAAGAGACAAACTAAGAATCATTTTAAGTAATATTAAAAGTTATTTAAATTTTTCTAACAATAATTTATTTAATGCAATTAAAGTAATATTGAAAAAAAATATGTTCTTGCCGTGATTGTTAACACTCCTGCACATTGACAATACTGGGTGTCTGAAAATAACGACATGTATTACAATGAGAGAGAGTAAATATAGCATTATCACGACTATTTGATCTGGGAACATAAAAATTTAGTAAACCAAATAAATATGGAGCATAAATTCTTCCAGTAATTAATTTAAATTCAAAAGTTAATTTTGGATATGATCCTACGATTGTACAGAGATATATGGCCAAATTCTTTTAAAAGACCATCATAACTGTAATTATGTGAAAGGAATAATGAATGTTTACGATAGTATCTTCTTCTGTATTCCTTCTAGTACGTCTATGTATTGCTAGTATCCTGGATTCCATACAGTTGAACAATATTCTAATTTTGGACGGACAAAAGCATTTTAAGTTCTAATTAATGCAAAAGTGCTCAGCGATTTGGTATTTCTGCTCATATAACCCAATATTTTAAATAAATGATTACATATTTCTAACACATGTTCGCTGAACATCAGTTTAGGGTCAAACAGAATTCCTAAGTCCTAAAACAATTTGCAATGTACAATATTTACTTCATTTAAATTATAAGGAAATATAATATTAGTTTGCTTCCTACCAAATGTCATTACTTTACAATTATTTATATTTAATATTAGGCAGTTACCCTTACTCCACCAACAAATTGCTGCTAAGTCTTCTTGCAGACTATGACAATCAGTTAAAGAATTGATCTTCTGATTTTTTTTAAAATCATCTGCATATATAAGACAATTATAATAATTTTAAGTCCTGATAATATCATCAACAAAAATAAGGAATACTAATGGCCCCAAAACAGATCCTTGGAGAACTCCAGATGTGGACTTATAAGAATGGGATTCATAACTAAGAAATTCAATATAATTGTTCCGATCATACAAATAGAATTGGCATAAAGCAATAATGGCTAAACCAAAAAAAAAGTCAATACTCGATAAACGATTGAGGCCGAATCACTCCGAAAATACACGAAGTCACCGTAAATGATATAACAACCTTGTCACAACGTTTTCGTTGAAGAGGTTCTGTAAACCTTGTTGCCGTAAATGCTGCGACAACCTTGTCTCAAGGTTTATACTCTTATGATTGTCACCGTAAATGTTAAAATAACGTTGTCATAACATTTTACTGTCAAGCTTGTCGTCGACAATGTAAAGTTAAGCAAGTGAAAAGCTTGTCGTAAGCTTACATGTCATCTGGGACTGTTGTTTCAAATTTTGCTGCTAATATTTCTAAGCATTTTCTTTTTTTTTTAGCGATCGCGATGAAAAAGGAGATTTAAAATACCACAATAAATCGTTCTCTTCATACAAAGAAATTAAAATTTTAATATCCCGATGGTCCCACTTCTTTTTTTCGGGCGCCATTATCAACAACTCGCAGATAATATCGAGAGCGCTTGGAAATTTCTAAGGGCTACAGCGAGTAACGCGGAAGTGGTAGTTTTCGTGTTTACACTTGCAAATCTATTTGCCTGACGAGAAATGTCGCAAGTTCTGGGATGTCAGCTTGCCCACATATTTATATTAGCGACAGTTGTCGTGAAATGCATTCACAAACCTGAAATTAGGCAACCCAGATGCTATTGCGGAGTATAAAAAAGTTACGAGAGATGGCAGGAAAGCAAGTAGTGAATAAGAAGAAGAAGAAGAATATATATATATATATATATATATATATATATATAATATATTATATATATATATTTACATCCTACTATCGTTGGAGCGTCCGTACATTAACATTTTACATTGATTAGAGCGTCCACCTACATAGAGCGTCCGTATACGGACGCTTTATGCATGTTCCACGTAAAATTTGTCTGCCATCTCATAGTAACGAAATGACCGTTATTTTAAAATTTTGGTGGACGCTTTTTTGCCCACCAAATGGTCGAAAGTAATACGGCCACCGTATATCATTAGTTCACATAGTGGTTCCATGGTGGCGCTGCGAAAATCAAGACGTATATGTATTATACGATTGGTTTGTTCATTTTCTCGATTATCAAGCGTCCATTCGATTTGGCAACGGTGAGGTTTGAAATTCTATATTTATTTGAATTTCGTAAAATGAATCCGTTGTAGTGACTGTATAGTAAAATTTGAGGTCATTATTTTGTAATATTTTACGAAGCAATATGTAAAACAGAAAATAATACTATATTTGATATAGTTATGATTTTTTTCTTGAGTATCTGTAATCAGTGTTGAGCGTAATTAACTTCTTTTGTAATTCTGATTACTTGTAATCAGTAATCCGCTTTATGTTTAGTAATCTACAATTGCAAATCCGTAATTTGTAATTCTAATAAGCCTGATTACAAATTTGTATATCGGAAACTTACTGGTGCAAGTCAATTTTTAACACGCTTTAGTTCAATTTTTATGTTGGTTAGCATTATAAATAAGTCATAAAGGTTATATTCTATTTAATAATATTTATGCAAAATAAGATACTTTGTATCTCTTTTCACAAGAGGACGATTTTCACACAGGGTAGGGAAGGAGAACTTTTTATGATGAAATATTTTTTACAACGTCGGGAGAGAGGGAGTATTAAACATGTTTTAAATGGTTAAATTAATGTTTCTGACTACCGAGGCGGGGAAGGAGATGAGATTTTTTAGTGATTAAGTTAATTGTTTTCACAACACCAATGAGGGAGGGAGGATTGAAAATGTTTTAAATGATGAATTTCTCTTTAAAAAAAGCCCCGTGGGTGGGGAGGGGATGAATTATTTTTCAAGTGATGAAACTATTGTTTTTTCAGAACACGGGCGGGACATGCTTTAAATGATTAAATTAATATTTTTTGAATTAATTAGCAAGTTAATTGTTTTCACAACACTGGTGAGGGATGAAGGTTAAAAATGTTTTAAATTATTAAATTAAGGTTTTTTTTCAACACCGAGGTGGGGACGGAGATGAGATTTTTTTAGGGATTAAGTTAATTGTTTTCACAACACCAATGAGGGAGGGAGGATTAATATAATACTGATGAGCGAGGAAGGTTTAAATGAAGAAATGCGTTTTTTTTGGAACACCGTGGAGGGGGAGGGGAGAGTGTATTAATTATATTTAAAATAGTGAAATTATTTTTTTTTGCAACGCAGAGAGGGAAGGAGGATTTTATTTTAAATATAATTCACACCCTCCACACCCACGGGAGCTTTTTAAAGAAAAATTAATAATTTGAAATATTTTTAATTCTACCTCCCTTGTTGGTGTTGTGAAAACAATTAATTTAATCACCCAAAAAATTCCATACGCTTCCCCACCTCGGTTGTTGGAAAAAACACTAATTTAATCATTTAAAACATGTCTAATCCTATCTGCCTCCCGGTGATGCAAAAAAATAAAAATTTCACCATTTTAAAAATAATGAATCCAGTTGTGACAGCAATTAAATAATCACTCAAAAAAATTTCATACCCTTCACCAACTCGGTGTTCGAAAGATATTAATTTAATCATTTAAAGGATGTCCCTTTTGATGTTATATAAAAAAATTATTTCATCACTTTAAAAATAATTCATCCCCTCCCCATCTACGGCGCTTTTTTAAAAAAAAGATTAAAGTTTTCGTGCAAAACCAATATATCAAAAAAACGTTAAAATGTTATTAAAACTAATATTGTTTCGTAGATCTTCATTAATCTTGTGTTTATTCCTTATATTTTAATTGGGATTTTAACGAATTCTAAGGAGTTAGGTAATACGTTTATATGTTCATCTGAAATTTATTTTTTGCGACGATCGTTTCGTTGTTTAACATGACAACTGTTTCAAGTAAAGCAATTTAAATTTTATATAAACATTGAAATAATAATTACCTAATATAATTGTAAAAACCATTTTTTAAATTTTAAATTCAACTTACACTACTAATTTCTATTATTATTTTTTCTTTCTCATAACTATGACTACATATATTTTTATATTCCACACGGAACGTTGTCAAATAATTTTTTTTTAACAATCAGTGTTATATTAATTTAATTTGAAAACGTTCCGTATGGAATATAGAAATATATGTAGTCACAGTTATGAGAAATAGTAGTGGTGGGCACTATCGGTATTTTCAACTATCGATAGTACTATCGATAGCCAATTATCCATAGTTGGCTATCGATAATTATCGATAGTCAAATATAAAGTATTATCGATAGTTGACTATCGATAACTATCGATAGTCAACGATGCTTGTAGTGTTTCTATTGAATTTGGGCATCCTTCTGCGTTGTAAACTAAATATAAATATATTTGTGGTGGGCACGACGACGTTCAACTATTGATAGGTATCGATAGTCAACTATCGATAGTTATCGATAGTCAAAACTATCGATAGTTATCAATAGTCAACTATCGATAGTTATCGAAAGCCAACTATCGATAGTTCTCGATAGTCAACTATCGACAGTTATCGATAGTCAACTATCGATAGTCAAAACTATCGATAGTTATCCATAGCCAACTGTCGATAGTCAACTATCGATAGTCACCTACCGATAGTTATCGATAGTCAAAACTATCGATAGTTATCGATAGTCAACTATCGATAGTTATCGATAGCCAACTATCGATAGTTATCGAAAGCCAACTATCGGTAGTCAACTATCGATAGTTATCGATAGTCAACTATCGATTGTTATCGATAGCCAACTATCGATTGTTATTGATAGTCAACTATCGATAGTTATCGATAGTCAACTATCGATAGTTATCGATAGCCAACAATCGATAGTTATCGATAGCCAACTATCGATAGTTATCGGTGGTCAAAACTATCGATAGTTATCGATAGTTAACTATCGATTTTCAACTATCGATAGTCAACTACTGATAGTTATCCATAGCCAACTATCGATAGTCAACTACCGATAGTTATCGATAGTTATAGATAGCCAACTATCGATAGTCAACTACCGATAATTATCGATAGCCAACTATCGATAGTCAACTACCGATGGTTATCGATAGTCAACTATCGATAGTTATCTATAGTCAACTATCGATAGTTATCGATAGTCAACTATCGATAGTTATCGATAGCCAACTATCGATAGTCAACTACCGTTAGTTATCGATAGTCAAAACTATCGATAGTTATCGATAGTCAACTATCGATGGTCAACTGTCGATAGTTATCGATAGTCAACTATCGATAGTTATCGATAGCCAACTATCGATAGTCAACTACTGATAGTTATCGATAGCCAACTATCGATAGTCAACTACCGATAGTTATCGATAGTCAACTATCGATAGTTGTCGATGGTCAACTATCGATAGTTATCGATAGTCAACTATCGATAGTTATCGATAGCCAACTATCGATAGTCAACTACTGATAGTTATCGATAGTCAACTATCGATAGTTATCGATAGCCAACTATCGATAGTCAACTACCGATAATTATCGATAGCCAACTATCGATAGTCAACTACCGATAGTTATCGATAGTCAACTATCGATAGTTATCGATAATCAACTATCGATAGTTATCGATAGTCAACTATCGATAGTTATCGATAGTCAACTATCGATAGTTATCGATAGTCAACTATCGATAGTTATCGATAGCCAACTATCGATAGTCAACTACCGTTAGTTATCGATAGTCAAAATTATCGATCGTTATCGATAGTCAACTATCGATAGTTATCGATAGTCAACTATCGATAGTTATCGATAGTTCAACTATCGATAGTTATCGATACCAACTATCGATAGTTATCGATAGCCAACTATCGATAGTCAACTACTGATAGTTATCGATAGCCAACTATCGATAGTCAACTACCGATAGTTATCGATAGTCAACTATCGATAGTTATCGATAGTCAACTGCCGATAGTTATCGATAGTCAACTATCGATAGTTATCGATAGCCAACTATCGATAGTCAACTACCGTTAGTTATCGATAGTCAAAACTATCGATCGTTATCGATAGTCAACTATCGATAGTTATCGATAGCCAACTATCGATAGTCAACTACCGATAGTTATCGATAGTCAAAACTATCGATAGTCAACTATCGATAGTTGTCGATAGCCAACTATCGATAGTCAACTACCGATAGTTATCGATAATCAAAACTATCGATAGTCAACTATCGATAGTTGTCGATAGCCAACTATCGATAGTCAACTACCGTTAGTTATCGATAGTCAAAACTATCGATCGTTATCGATAGTCAACTATCGATAGTTGTCGATAGCCAACTATCGATAGTCAACTACCGATAGTTATCGATAATCAAAACTATCGATAGTCAACAACGAACATATAAACGTGTTATTTAATTTGACCTATAAATCCCAGTCAGAATATATAGGATTTTAGGAGTTTTTTATCTTGAGACAACGGAATATCTCTATAACACTGCATCAAATCAAAAAAAGATCTTAATAAAATTTGTTATAATGTAGGGGGCTCACTGACAACTTTGAAATCTGAAATGGGAACCCCCATTTTGTATTGCAGATTCGGATTCTACGAGGGGATCGAATTCGGCACGATTCAGTGAGCTCCCTACATTATAACAAATCTTATTCATCTTTTTTGATTTGATGCAGTGTTTTAGAGATATTCCGTTGTCTCAAGATAAAAAACTCACTCAGTATAAATAATGCCTGTTTTGTCAAGAGCTATTTACTAGTTACTTATTACATGCATATTAAAGCATTCTTATTTTTGTGGTATCATAGTTTTTAATAAAATTATATAACAATATATAACATCACGATAATATAAAAATACAGACGCGGCCGTATGATATTAACATGACATATGGGCTAATTCTAAGTTTCAAAATTGCAACACTGCCAGACGCTCCAATGACGGTTAGATGGATCCAAGTATATGTTTGGACGCTTGAAGTGTCAAAGAATGAAAATTGGTAGGCAAAAATACGGGCGCTTCATACACGATTTAATGTAAGGACGCTTCACTGTCGGTGGAGTATCAATTTGTAAATTTTAATGATCAATATTTGTCGATTTTCTGTTATTAACAGCTTTGTTGCAGATATGCAATAATATATACGCAAAGAAATGGTCAATTACATGAAATCCAGCAAGTGGGCGCTCTAAACAGGTTTTCTGTACCGGACGCTCTAAAGATAGAGAGATGTAAATATATATATATATATATATATTTGTCCTTTCGATAATACGACGTCCACACATTGGTTGGGGTGCATTGCATGTGGCGTCCACCGTCATATGACGTCCGTATATGGACGCCACAAAACATTTCTATGCTAATGTGATGTACTGACTGCCTAGACCTTGTAAAACGATTTTTAGCTGGACGTTATTTTGATGCCCCGATGAAAGTTTTGTGTATTAATTAGTTCGGCGAAATACTGTAGTGTGGCGCTGCGGAATTTCGTAATATACCCCAAATATACAAATTATGACATCCTTCCGCGTATGCGACGTCCAATCCTAAAATAATGTTTATAATATTTCGCGTATGGGACGTCCGGTAGCTCTGACAACATTGCATGCATAGTTATAGCCATTGATAGCGAGGGAGGGGGTGTTAGCGTCTTATTAATTTTGCATCGGTATGGTTGTATTATGAGTTTTAAAAATGCTTAGGTGTAGTATGTTTATTCTAGCCGATCCGCAGAACTCGCAGCTCGCTTCATCTCCTTACATTATTTCCACAACATCGGGATGTTACAGAAATATAATGTACTACAAACATGTTTAATTCACTGTCTTCGATGCCCCAAAAAGTAATAATAATTTAATCCCAAGGCCATTTCTCGAGTTGTAGAAATTGAATTCACTCCCAGAACTATACAAAATAATAATAATAGTTTTCCTGTTACAGTATTTTTTTTTTTTTGATTTGTAAATTATGAATAAAAAGAAACAGTTTTAGCTAATAAAAAGAAATAAAAAGAAATAATATCTTTTCAATTCAGTCAAATCAATTTAGGGCAATCCACTTAAGTTGTTAAAATTTATTTACCTATTTTATCTAAGATACATTAATAACAATACATTAATTATTCGTTTTTTCTTTTTCGGTTGAAAATTCTTTGTTTAATAGCAAATTTCTATTTATTCCACACATCATTCAAACACAGTGATAAACCTGCAAAGAGTATTATTATTATTATTCTTAAATAATTGGTGTTTAATTTTCATTCTAGTTTACATACAGATGTATTTTTTTTCAAATTTGAATAACGTAAATAGTATCCAGAATAGATGCTTGTTAGTTATTACAGCGATATTGTATGAAAGGATTCTCGTACTACCCGTATAGCAAAATATTAGACATTTTTGGAGCAGTTCTCTAGTTCTTTATTTTCAAACACATTCATATTTCTTATAAAAAATTAAATTATAATTTTTTAAGATATAAATGTTCCATTTTGTTAAAATTCGTGAACAATCGGGTGGTGTGACCAGCAGTTCTGCTCTTATTGGTAATTCGTTTTCCTTAACATGCGCAGTGCTGGTTATACCTATGCGGGTTACAGTTGTATTCTTTAGCTTTTTCACCGTTTGCTGCATCTCGTGAGTGAAAGTTGTCGCGGTACACAGGGCAATGAATTAACGTATGCGCATTGTGCAAACATCTGAAAAGCAACCGTCATCGAAATAATCCATGCTAATTACTTCAAAATAACAGCCAGTAGTACCTTGTGTGGTTGGAATATACGGAAAATTGACGCACAGTATCTTTCAGTGAATTTTTACACTCACTCATAACAAACGGGTAATAGTGTCATGTGTAAAGTTTGTCCACGCAAACCGAAAGTGTTGGGTGAAGTGTAATGAAATAAGAAATCAAAACGCATAGACTACAAAATTATCACAAGCCCAAGCTGATACAGGAAATAATGGACTATTGGGTTCGCAGTTCTATAACAGTCCAAACAAGTTTCTGAACTATACAAAACTATGAATAGGTATTAAATATCTTAGTAGAATTGTGAAGCCGCAGTTTCTAGACAATCTCCTTTATAGCTTTAGTATTTGTTCCACCTTTTTATTTTATATTGAAATTATTATACTTTAAACTATTTTAATATTATTCGTCAGAAGACTGTATTCTTTACATCAGTATATGTTTAACCTCATTTTCATACACATAGAACTGTTTCTAAATGTCATTATAGTTTCTAAGCAGGTATGTAAGTTTCTTCATGCATTTTCTGAGGTGTAATCTTTTGTTTATAAATAAGATTTGAAAAATAAACAAATTTCGAATAGATATCGCATGAACAAAAATGTGTTATTAATGACAGAATTCAGAATAACGTTTTACAACAACAAAGACATTTTGTTTTGTACAAATTTATGTGTAACAATTACAATTAAACTACACTTATGTTTTGATGTACAAATTATCGCAAAATATCTTAACCAACGTTATGAACATTAGAAGATCTACATGAGTATGATCCGGGTCTACCTAAGGATCATATAAAACTTATTATATATTAAATTTGATTAAATGTCTACTATTAGTTATTAATTTCTTGACGACCTTAATAAATAGGTTTGCATTATAAACATGTACACAATCTTTATCCCATTACCTCCCCAATTTTTAAAAGTAATTACATTTCGCATTGGATTGCTGCTTGTATTAGCACTAGAATATTAATGAATATATTAACAATTGTAGGAAACTTTAGTTTTGAGAGGTGATAGCAGAGCAAGAGAAGGCGATTGTGGCAGATTGTTTTTTATCTGCATTGTTTAAGTTTTAATATGAAAATAGATCTGTTTTGTTTGTTGTTATTAAAGTAAATTTTAAAGAAAAGAAGGTTATTTCTTACAGAATATTACTACACACTTCTATAATATTACAGCAGTTTATTTAGAAAATCCACATTATATACATCCTACGATAATATTCGGTCCATCAGACTAACAATTTGTCCTCGTCACGAATGCTATATACTAATTTGTATGAATTATCATTACAATAGTGTTGATATTTTTTCTTTCACTTTATTCATGTGATAAATTGAGAAATACAGAGATTTTTTCCATCTGGACAACAACAAAGAATCTGGAATTAATTTTATAGATGTAAACTGTGTGCCAAAAAAATTGCAACACCTTAAAAGAGTTTATAAGGCTGAAGTTTCAAGTAGTATTTCATAACTACTAGTTTTCAGTAGTAAATCATAGCAATTAGAAAAAAATACCAACAATTAGCAAAAATTTATCAATCAAAATGTTACATCTGAATGAGATGATCAATCGTATCTTATGGGATCTCATTCCAGGCATAATGTAAATGACGACGATAGTTCCTGCAAGGTGTTTGCTGCTTGTGGTAAACGCCTTATGTAGCAGCAACCTATCATATCCCACACATCCTCGATCGGTTTAAATCCGGTGAGCGAGCAGGGGGTCTAGTACGTTTCAGCGCCGCCGTTTCATCGCCGCCGTTTCAGCGCCGCCGATTCAGCGCCAGGACATTTCAGCGCCGGACGTTTTCAGCGCCGGGACATTTCAGCGCCAGCCGATTCAGCGTCGCGTTATTGAACGGTTAAACTATGGATAACTTGATGATTCATTTTTATGGAGAATTTTTGTACCATGTGTATTGGTTGCAAACTACATATGTAACATTTTCCGAATTTATTGTGATACCACTCCTTTTTTCTGTCTATAAACATAGTCTTGATTAAGTAAAATAATGAGATCCTATGCAACTGGAGTCGTGAGCTTCGATGAATAGAAAATTGTTTTAAGGATAATATTTTTTTTTTCAGATTACATCTAAAGAAAAAACATAAATTAAATATCTTACTCAATAAGAGTTTATTTTATCTGGTGTTTTCCTCGGTCTAGATTCTAGGACGTTTCGACCCCAGAACGTGTTTACGCCAGATGCAATACCAGTTGAATTTGATTTAAACATATGATGCAGAGATTTTTTTGAACATCAGGAGGCAGGACACATCACAAGTCATCATATTTTTTTTTGTGTTGGAAAGTGACTGTTTTAAGTGATAATTTTCTTTTTTGCGAAACATCGTAAGGATGAATCAGCAATGTTACAAATCATATTTTTTTTAATATTGGAAGGCGGAGGGAAGGCAATTTTTTTTTTTTAACATTCGATGAGGATACATTAAAAATGTTTCAAATCATATTTTTTTTTTAACATTGGAAGGAGGAAAGGGGAGCAGAGGATATTTCTTTTAAGGATATTTTTTTCTTGTTTTTTAAACATCGGGAGAGGATGCATTACAAGTGTTTCAAATCATATTTTATCTAACACCGGAAAGAGGGGAATGGGAGGGGATGAGGAATTGTTCTTTTTTAATGATATCTTTTTTTCTTTTTTTTCAGAACATCTGGATAAAGGATGCATAAGAAATGTTTTAGATCATATTTTTTTCTAACATTGGAAAGAGGGGAGTGGGAAGGGGTATATTAGCTTTTTTAATGATAATTTTTCTTCTTTTTTCGAAACATCGAGAGATAGGATGCATTAGAAATGTTTTGCATCATATTTTTTTAACATTGGAAGGAGGAGAGAGGGTGATTATTTTTTTAAGATAATTTTTAGCAAACATCGGGAGAGAGGATGCATTAGAAATGTTTCAAAAGACTTTTTTTTAACCACTGGAAGGGGAGAGGAGGGAGGGGATGTTTTTTTAAATGGTATTTTTCTCTTCTTTTTTTCGAAACATAGAAAGAGAAGACAGATCGGAAATGTTTCAAATCATATATATTTTTTTTTAACATTGGAAGGGGGAAAGGGAGGGGATAGAATGTTTTTAATGATATTTTTTTCTCGTTTTAACAACGGGAGAGGACGCATTAAAAATGTTTTAAATCATTTTTTTATATTGGAAGAGGTGGAGGGGAAGGGGCATTAGTGTTTTTAATGACAATGTTTATGATTTGAAACTTTTTTTAACGCATCCTCTCTCTTCTGATGTTCCGGAAAAAAAAAAAAAAAATTAAAAAAACTAATACCCTTCCCCCTCCACCTTTCTAATATTAAAAAAATGGTTTAAAACTTTTTTAATGCGTCTTCTCCCGTTTTTAAAAAGAGAACAAAAATCATTAAAAAACATTCTACCCCCTCCCTTTCCCTCTTCCAATGTTAAAAAAATATATATGATTTGAAATATTTCTGATCTGTCTTCTCTATGTTTTGAAAAAAAAAAAAATACAATTAGAAAAACATTCCCCTCTCCTCTCGCCCCGTGTTAAAAAAAAATTTTTGAAACATTTCCAATCCATCCTCTCTCTCGATGTTTCGAAAAAAATTGTATTAAAAAAAATAATTTCCCCCTCTTCCCTCCTTCCAATGTTAGAAAAAATATGATTTAAACGTTTCTAATGCATCCTCTCTCTCGATGTTTCGAAAAAAAAAGAAGAAAAACTATCATTAAAAAAGCTAAATATACTCCCCTTCCCTCCTTCCAATGTTAGAAAAAATATGATTTCAAACATTCTTATGCATCCTTTATCCAGATATTTAAAAAAAAAAGAAAAAATCATTAAAAAGAACAATTGCCCCAAAAAATATCATTTAAATAATCATTACCTTCCCCTGTCACCCATCCAATGTTTAAAAAAATGATATTTTCGACAAAAGAAAAAATCATTTAAAAAAATCATTCCCTCTCTCCTCTTATCCCTTCCAATGTTAAAAAAAAATCAAACGTTTTAGATATCTGTGTATCATACGTTCAAATCAAATTCAACTGGCACTGCATATGGCGTCAAAACGTTCCGGCTTCGAAACGGCCGCATCGAAACATCCCATGCAACCAAATATACGTCGTACAAAATTCTCTCATATGAATGAATGATTAAGTTAAGATCATTAAGTTATGAATCATTAAGTTATCTATAGTTTAACCATTCAATAATGCGGCGCTGAATTGGCCGGCGCTGAAATGTCCCGGCGCTGAATCGGCCGGCGCGGAAATGTCCTGGCGCTGAATCGGCGGCGCTGAAACGGCGGCGATGAAACGGCGGCGCTGAAACGTCCCATTCCGCAACATTCAACTTCCTCTTCGTTTATGAAGTTCTGACAGGTATGGGCAATATGATTATCAGCGATTTTTTACAAGCAGCCAGTTGTTTTGTCAAGATTCCAGCTTTGTGAGTGTCCTCCTTCGATCTGTTGCATTTTTTTTTTGGCACGTATTTCATTTTATTTGCCTATACAAATCTAATGTGATCAATTTTATTCTATTTCAGTAAGAGTAATAGTAGTAATAAGTTTATAATTTTTGGATATTGTAGTTTATATATATATAGATATTTCTAATTCGGAGATATTAGCCGCTCCCCATAAACTTTATATTTTATGTAACCCATACCAAAAAGTCAGAAGGGTTTAAGTCTGGAGTTCTGGCCGGCCACTTTACTGCCCCACTTCGTCCACTCCATAGGCTGGGGAAAAAATTATTCCGATAATTTCTGACCTCTAAACCAGAGTGTGGAAGAGCCCCGTTTGTTTGAAACCAGAGGTTATTGTAATTGAGATAAATAGCTTGTAATGTCGGAACTACGTTTTGGGTCAATAAAGTTTCTCCATTGGTAACGTGCCATAGATGATTGAATAATATTAGCATTGATAATCCCTGCCTAAACATCAACTTTCTAAGGACGTTGAGAGTGAGCTTCTATTAGCCATTTAGGGTTTTTCCTGAGCCTAATATCGACAATTATTTCTGTTAGTTAACATATTCATTTAACATAATTTCGTGGCTTCGTCAGAAAAACAAAATGTTGTTTCAGAAATCCGAATTTGTTTGGAACGCATCCCTCATGATTTCACAAAATCGCAGTCTTCTATCGAAATCATCTGCCCTTAGTTCTTAGACTAATGCACTTTTTATGGATGTAATTTCTCTTTTAAGCACTTTACGAACAAATCGTTCTGAAATATTATAGTCACGTTGTAGATCATTGCACGATGTCCGGGGTCGTTCGTTCACCGCCAGCAAAATATTTAATGCAGCATCACCAACAGTAGCAGTTTTTGGTCTTCCGTCTTAGACTTTTCTTTGCGGTCGGGATGTGTATTTAGATGCGTATTTTTCAATAAATTTGGAAAGTGTGCGTAATAGCAGTTCGGTTAGAATAGACGTTATTGAATAATATGCATACTTCTTGCTTGCGTAAATTTTCGATCACCATATCTTATTATGACAAAAATATTAAATTTGCTCTTTTCTGTTAAGTGAACCATTTTTAACACACTAAAACTTAAAACTAACTCACAAGAAATTTCAACAGCGACGCTGATTGTCAAAAAAATAACAACTGATAAGCAATCAAAAATATCGGCAAGGCAGAGGCACAAGTAACAACAATTTCGTGTGACTATTACATTAGTATCTTGGAAATATTATTGTGTGACCCCTCATAAAATGTAACTATTTGTACGTAGAAAAATTTCTGATTCTGAAAATAGTATAAAACGTATACATAATTATTCAAAAAACAAAAACAAAAGAACTCTTATTTGAAGAAAACAGATTAAAATAAGAATTAAATAAATAATGGCTTTAATTAATAAATTTTGCCGGAGATGCGCCTTGTAGTGTAGGCTCATGTATTTGGATGGGTACATATAGAATATTAAGAAATAACCAAACGTTTAGTAAAATCATAAATCAAATGGGGCTGTAAAAAATAGATAGATATGGCAACATGGCGGAGTTCATTCTAACGGTATTATGAAAGTAAGTATATTTCGTGGTTGCTATAAAGCGGTAAAACATAGCGTGCATACCCATGGACGTCACATGAGCGACATACTGAAAGGACGTCACATTAATTTCATAATGGGGAATAAACTATGAACGCGATAGAAAAATATAGAAGTGTACAGCGTTATATGTGGACAACCCTTATTACAATCCAATCGTCAAACTTCAATATATATTGCGCTATCAGGTGGACGCAATAAACGCGGTTCGGTGAAAAGACGTCATAATGATAGAGGGATGTATATATATATATATATATATGAAAAAGTGACGCATATTGTGTGTACAATTTTATAGTAAATAAATATCACAGATAAATATTGTAAGGGTGAGAAGAAAATACGGATATAAAAGGTAACGCTTATTATATACTTCATAGTAGCTACTTAATCAGAAATTAGGTGAGTTTAAACATGTCCACTTGACAAGACAATGTCATGTTTAAGTAAAGAAACTAAGAGAGCGAGAGTGCATTTGTAAGTAGCATTCGAAATATGTGTAAACGACACATGGTTTCATGATCTAACAACAAGTATAATAAATCGTCAAATAATAAGTTGTTGGCGACAACAGTAGTGTCTGACAGTAAATTGTACAATATTTCTTGCTAAAGTAAACGTACTTTTAGGCTGTTGGAATACGACAATTTATATAGAATAGATCTTCCACCATTTGATTTTTTTCTCTGGGGGAATCTCAACTCTAAGGTGTTTGCCATACGTTCAGTTTTCTTACAAGAGTTACGCCAAAAAAAAATGTTATAGAATGCCAAAGAATAATTCCAGAAATGTTGCAAGATGTCAGGAGAGCATTTAAAGCAAGATGGAACCATTATATTCGAGTTGGTGGCCATCATTTTTAACATTTAGTAAAGTAAAAGACAAACCATTTCATTCTAATCGTATTTTATTACTCAGGTTGCAAATTATGCATTTTTTGTTTACTGATTTAAAAAAAATGACTTTTTGGTACATGTTGCCGAAAAGAGATTAAAAGACCTTTTGACTGAGTGATCACACGACCCATCTTTCCTATTCAATTTTTAAGGGTACGGGCTATCGCGCTTCTAGGAATAGTTTTAAATCGTCACGCCCACCATGAAAAGTTGTAGTTGTACTAGTGGTACTAACGATTGAAAAGCGAAACAAAAATATTTTAAGTAATTCATTAACATGTGAGAAGAAATCTAATCCGATGTTGCGTAAATTATTTATCATTATTTAAAACGTTTGTTTTGTTATTGGCGGAAGCAAAATGCAATATTTTTTAGCACAAACGTTACCGACAATCTCTGAAAGAAGATCCGACTTGTCACTTATATCTTTTTCCATTGTTACACCGACAAAAACCTCCTGTACATCCCATTATCGTCCATAAACCAATTGTTGTGTATACACAAAAGAGCAGCGAACAAATTAGCAAACACAAGATCAAATGAAGCGCACTCCGTATATTTGAAACGACACAGGAAACACCGCACCGCCACAAGGACTTGTTGCCCTGTCAATAGCTGAATGCCGTGAATACCATCCAAAGACGTCAATTGCACGTAAACATGCCGCCTTGTGCTCTACTTGTGTAGTAGGCATACACATATTCTGTCTTATACTGGAAGGACCTACACGTCTGCACAGAATTGCCTGGGTTATTGTTAGCAGAGAGAAATTAAATTTTGGGTGTAATGCAATTGTTGCCGCTCAACAGAGTTTCAGTAATCGTTTCAGATGGTATAACTGCTAACTTAACCTGTTTATTTTAGTGTAGTGAAGAAGTAAAGCGTAAATATCATCTTGTTTGTATGTTTAAATACAGTACTTCGTGCCGAGTTTCTTGAATGCGTTTTAACAGCTCTGCAATTATGTTGTTTCCGTAGACTAAGAATGTTGTATATTGCTGCTTATTTTTCACTGTTTTACGACACAGAATCACGCAAGAAGTTGATAAATAATTTCATCTTAATATGGCTACACCTTCCAAAAATTATAATTCAATGGTTACGCAAACGTTTTCAAATTTTGCTTAATTTTTTTTTTGATAAAATATCATCGACTGAACGAAATAAAAATTATGTGAATTGTAAAGTGGTGCCTCAATTGGTAAAACTAAGCATTATCAAGGAATGGCGATAGGCTATGTAATTGCCAACGTTGTGAAAAATAATCACACGGATAGAGGTAAAAGCCTACACATATAAATGCCACATAATAAAACGCAAAACATAATCTTCTGACTTCTGACCTAACCTAATAAGGAAATATCATATCTACTATTGTGATTTTCGAACTAGATTTGGCTGGTTAATATTTTTTTTTGTTTAAATAAATAAATGTTATAATTAGGTCTGGGTTTTCTTTACAGATACCTATTTATATATGCTTGTTGATATTTAAAAACACAATTCCACTTTACTAGATGGCTTTGAACGTATGAATATACCTGATATATCTAAAATTGTCCACTGCAGATTATGTGCACTGGTAATCACCCTTCTTTCTAACCAATGAATAGTTATAGTTATATTTCTTTACCAGTTATGGGTATGTTGCCGAGGTGGCTGCACGTTTTGTACCTCCTAAATCACTAACTTGTATATTATTAGACCTTTTCTTGATTAAATATTAAATTCATATTTTAATTTTAATCATTTAGTGTATCAAATGAGTTTTTATTCATAAAACAGTGTAATTATTACTAACATGCATAATTTATTAACAAATTTATAATAATAATATATATTTGCAATAAAACCATTAGAGAAAAAGTCAATGTTGTTATGTATGTACATATGTTACGATAGTCAAAAAAAAAGTATAATAAATATTTGTAAACATAAAAAATGTCAAAGATATAACTAGAGTTATTATTATTAAAGAGTATGAGAACTAAAGTTTGCGTAGGCTTTCACGGCCAGAATCTATTGCACTAAACAAAAAATAAATGAAAAAAAAGGGCCTTACCCTAAGTATCCCGTCTGTCTTTCCATTTGCGGTAAAGGGAACTTATGGTAAGAGGATAGATATGGATAAATCGAGAAAATAGAAAGCTTCTATAGGAGGCAAGGCAACTAACAACTATACTGCGCGAAAAAAGAACAACTAGTCAAGCGTATGCCTACGTTTCCGATCTAAAAATGATCAAAGACTAAAAAAAATCATAAACTAGCGTAAACAGACACAACTCAAGAGATTTAATTTGCTTTGGCAGACATAGATACATGTATTTACATCCACATAATATGTATGTCGAAATAGGTTTGTCGGGCATTCGGTGATTTTTTTTCAAGTGGTGCTAGTGACAGTATGAATGCTAGGTACGGCCCACATTTATCCGGATTGCCATCGACGGATTTGCTTTGCCTGCAATGTATTTTTGGCCGGTTTCTGTACCTGAAGTGGATCCCCGCTATAAATAACATGAAGAATACTAATTCTTGTGGCTTTGATGGAATTAACGTCAAAACTATAAAGTATGTAAAAAAATGAAATTTTACCTATTTCAATATTGAGTACTTTTTGCAAAATCTTTGAATCTGTTATTTGTTCAAGAATTACTAATTACTTAGACAGGTACAAAATTTTGTCTCCTAGACAGTATGGGTTTCAGAAAAATAAATCGACTGAAATGGCCGGTATTGACTTTATACGTATACGATAACCTTGACAAAGGCCAATATGTTGCTGGTATTTTTTTGATTTAGCTAGAACTTTCGATAGTGTTGACCCTCGCTTCCTACAGGATAAATTGTATCGGCTTGGTATACGTGAACCTCTACAAGGCTGGATAACATCTTTTGTAACTGATCGCAAAATGAAGGTTGTATTACGGCAGGCCGAGTCGGAGTTGGAGTCAGTTGGTTTCGGTGTACCGCAAGGCTTGGTTCTTGGACCCTTGCTGTTTTTACTATATATAAATGACTTGTCGCAGTTTATTTTCAAATGCTCATGTAGTATTATTTGCTGATGATACCACGGTTGCCGTGTCTTCTGATTGCATTGCGAATCTAGAGCACAAAATTTGTCGCGTTACATGTGAGTTTGAGAGCTGGTGCAGTGCGAATAGAATGATTCTAAACAAAGACAAAACCACATATATACATTTTCACCAGAGAAAGTATGCCGACTTTACGATATCGTTACCAAAATCGGTAAAGTTTATTGGTATCATAGTTGACAGCAACCTGAATTTTGTCGAACATACATCACACGTGTGTAAGCAACTTAATCAAGCTTATTTTGCTCTTTTCCAGCTAAAATCAGTGTTAGATAGTGACTCCCTGCTGTGTGTATATTACTCATTGGTATACTCTGGCATCTTTTACAACATCTTGATGTGGGGACGAGACACAGGCTACAGGCGTGTATTCATTGCAGAGACAAGAATCTTGCGCTTGATGTTCGGATTGGGGCTTCGTGATAGCTGTAGGCAGTTCTTTCGTGCCTACAAGCTGTTAACGTCGCCAAGTATATACATATACAAGGCAGTGATACATGTTAAAAAAAATAGTCACTTATATCTTAGAGACGAAAGGAACTACCAAACTAGAGAATGTAATATTTGTGTACTGTCCAGACACCTTACGGCTCTTTTCGATACGTCTTCAAAGTATAGTTTTGCCAGATTATACAATAGCTTGCCTCTGCATATGAGAAACATTAATAACTTAAAGGATTTTAAACGTAATTGTAAAATTTTTTTAATTGATAAGTGCTGCTACTCTTATGAGGAATTTTTATCATTCTAATATATTTTTGTTTGTATATTTTGTGTTCTTGACTATTGCTTATATCACCCATGTGATGGGACAGCATATAAATATTATTATTATTATTATATAGCGTGTTCCACTTAAAATAACAGAGTAAGTATGCGTTTTCCTGCTTTTAGAACACGCTGTGTAGTCAAAAATACTTTCAGGTTATGTAGCATTGAATTCTGTAAAACTTTTGTTAAACACTTTTTTCTACAATCAAAAAGAGAGCTGTAATCAAAGACACAGTCTTCGGTGGGACAGCCTGTACACCAGTCCGCAGATACCAATATGAACACTGAAATCCTTATTTGTACTTTTTAGAGCAGTTACTTTGTGCTGGCACTCACATCATATCTATTTCGCAAGGAACAAAGCAGTAAAACCTTAAAAAAAAAACGCATTCTCGTCTTTAACACATGAAAAATACAGAACACCGTCACATTAAATACCATTGTTATTAAAGCCGCTCTGTCATATAGTGAAACGTATACGTTGTAGCCGTAAAGTCGGAATATGTGTGCGGTGTCGTGCGTATCCCGAACGAGAAATCTCCACAAAAATAGATGTTGTGGTCCGAGACATAAATGTCAGGCGTTATTGTGAAATGTATGGATGTAAACTGGCCGGAATCTCGGCATTTTCTCAGAGAGAAACTCTTTTAAAGGAAGTGGCGGACTGTGCGGAACGCCCACTCGCACTCACCTTGACTGAGAGAGAGTGTGGTAGACCGCGCGGCCCCCCAAATTATACCACCCCGGCTCGTTTTCGAAGGCACCCTTGGCGTTTCATTCATTCGCCCGCCCGCCTGGAGAAATACGCAAGTAGGTATTTGTGTCGGTGACAGGGTCTGATGAAATATTTCCTTTCAAGGTGGAGTGATTCATTATTTAACTAGGAAGTTTGAGGAAAGTATCTAAAAAATGTGTTTTTGTTTGATGGTATTTTAATGTTTATAATCATTAGGATTTCGAGTTAATATATACAGTGTGTTCGACCGTCCCACACTGGCGAAATTTTTAGAAATCGTGGCCAAAATACAAAATAAGAGAGTCGTTAATTGTTTATGTTACTTAAGCTTAATTGACTCTAATCTAACTCTCTATCTAGGTATTACCCCACTCCACCCTTTTATATACGTACAGTGACCGGCATAAATATTGCAAGATATGGGAATTTTTTTTTTATCAACAATATGTTTCAATTTTTTTTTGAGGGGATAGGTTATGCATGTCTAGTAACCCCAAAATTTATTTTGACATGCGTCACGTGACCAGTAGTATAGCGGTAGATTTAAAAAATATGCCATGAATTTCCAAAAAGTGAGGTTAGATGACATGATATCCAAAAAAGTTATTTGAAAAAGTTGCTTAGAATTAAATTCTGAAGCTGTGTGCAAATTTTTGTGAAGATATTAAAAAAAAATGAAAATCACATTTTTTCCAAATATTGTTTCATCGAATTACATATTTCAATTTTTTTCGTTTTTCGCAGCTCAACAGTAGTAATATTTCTAAATCTGGTTTGTACTCAAACGATTTTGTCAATTTTTGCATAATTAACACAGTGAAAACTGAAAAGTACATTTTCGTTGGGACAATTGTTGTTGCAAGGGACTGTATATAGTATTAATAAATGAAATTTCACAAACATTTTCGCTCCAAACAACTTAGCAAACATTATTTTTTATTGAAAATTATAATACTTTTGTTTTGTTTTCTACATTAAAGTGAAAACCATTAGTCCAAAACTGGTAACACTACATGCACCCACCGAAGGTATTAAAGTAGATTTTGAAATTAGAGAATAACAAATAATAAACAGTAGGTAAAATAAAAATAGTAGTAATTACTCATTTACCAGAAAATTAAAATAGTTTTCTACGTTATTTTGTTCTTTCTAATTTCAAAGCCTACCTTACTTATAAGAAACAGAACGATATGCGTGCGTAACAAGTTGTTCATTACTATTGGTTACATTGCATCTGAAATAAATTATAATATGCTTAATAATGTTTATAAAGAAATACAAAGTAGAACCATCTTGTGTATGGAAAGAAATGGGGGACACATTGAATTTTAAGTATTTATTTATTAATTGGTAAACCAATTTTAATTTGCTGGTTCTAACTTTGTGCACCCACTGATGAAGACTAATTTGTTAGTTGAACCGATTAGACTAATAAGACACGTTAATTATGTATTAACATTTAACTAATATAATTATTTAGCCATATTCCACAAGGATATTATTTGTTTCAGCAAGTATTGGCTACAAAAAACACAACTACCATTTCAAAGTATTTATGTTTATTTAAAAAAATCCTTGTATAGATGATAAGTTTCCATTTCGAATTACATACCTATTTATTAGTTATTGTCTATTTAAATGTATGCTATTTAGCATTACATATTTCGCTAAAATTAGATAAGCACTTACCTTATTATTAATCATTTACTTTTATTGAGTTTCATAGACATTAAACTATTTTTATTTTACCTACTATTTATTATTCCTTGTTCTCTAATTTCAAAACCTACTTTAATACCTTCGGTGCGCGTACGTAGTGTTATGAGTTATTAGTTTTAGAATAACGGCTTCCACTTTCATGCAGAAAACAAAAAAGTGTTATAATTTTCAATGAAAGTAATGTTGATTAAGTGATTTAAAATAAAAATGTTTGTAAAATTTATTTATTACTTTTCAGATTTTGCTCTGTTAATTATGCAAAAATTGACAAAATTGTTTGAGTAGCAACCAGAGTTAGAAATACCACTGTAGTTGAGTTGCTAAAAACGAAAAAAATGAAATATGTAATTAGATTAATCAATATTTGGAAAATTGTGATTTTTAAAATTTTTAAAGTATCTTTACAAAAATGTATGCAGTCTCAGAATTAAATTCTAAGCAACTTTTTCAAATAATTTTTTTGGATACCATATCATCTAACCTCACTTTTCGGAAATTCGCAACATACTTTTTAAATTTACCGCCATACTAGTGGTCACGTGACGTGTGTCAAAATAGATTTTGGAGTTCCTAGACATGCACAACCTATCCCCCAAAAAGTTTTAATATATTTAATAATAAAAAAATTCTTATATATTCAATATTTATGCCGGTCACTGTATAAATGAAGGGCTACCTGAATATATCAGCCTAAAGTTAGTATATCATTTTACACTAAATATATGCTCAAATTGTTTACACCATATTCTTAAAAGTAAGCATACTTTAAATGATTGAAAGAATATCTTTCTTGTGATTTCTGTTAAGCTGAAAGTTGTCTAATTGAATCTGAATTTTTGCTATATTATACCTTACAGTATATACAATGAGTTTTTAAAAAAAATAGCTGCGGTAATTTGCGGTCTTAGGATATTTTCAATTTAGAAGATATCTAAGCATTCTTTTTCTTTACAGGCTCACGGTCCAAATATGTTACGTTAACCCACAACGAATTACTTGAATTTCTAAGAAGCTGGCTGCCCTTTGGGTGATTTCAAAGAAAAGTGTAATTATCTATGTGAAGAAGGAAAGGAAGGTTATAGGATATAGGACATTATCATCCTGAGGCGAAGCAAACTCGGGCACGTTTTATATCTCAGTATAAGAGCAAATGGGCTGCCGCATATAGAAACATGCAAACATTTTGCAATATAAATCAATCCTGAAAAACATAAAAAAACGTGTTAGGCCATCTACTGATTCTTCTAAGGGCAGTGAAAGGTCTAAGCGGAGAAAACCCAAAGATTGCGAACTGAATTTAGCTCCGAAGAACTAAGTTACGCTGCTCGAATGTGACTTAGGACGGAAGGACAATTAGATGCTACAAATGTATTAAAAGACATTACAAGTGGAACCATTAATAGTGCACAGAAATACAGGGAAGCCTATATAACAAAGCATGTGTTTTACCATATTCTGCTGACAAAGCGTTGTCAATATTTGTCGAAGCGAAACTTACAAAATTTCAATACAATATTATTACGAATGCAGTTCGGGAAAACGATAGTGATCTCTACCCTAATTAACGCGGCTAAAAAAAGTGCTATACTGAAAATATGAACATTAATGAATCCATAGCAGCAGTATTTACAAAGTTTACTTGACCACACGATTTCACGTCTATTTCAAGCACTGGGAGAAGTCATTAATGCATCAAACGTTAAAAAAAACTGAAAGTCTTCGTCTAATAACAAAGTGGGGTTGCGATGGAAGCTCTGGTATGAGCGAATACAGACAGAGATTTTCGGATGCCAATATTTCTGACGGCAACATTTTTATAACTCCTCTTGTACCTCTACAGTTAATATCTGGTGATCCCAATTCCGCAAGAAAAACTGCTTTGCGACCATCGTCACCAAGATTTTGCAGGCCAATTCGGTTGCAGTTTATACACGAAACGAAAGATATTACAGTAGCGGAAAAAACAATATATAGAATCGCAAGCACAATGTCTACTTCCAACTGCACTGAACTTTAAGGATAATAATATTCCAGTGCGGCATATACTATTTTGTTTACCATGATAGATGAAAAAGTATGCAACGCGGTCATCGAAACTTCACGACACAGAGGTGGTGCTCCATATGGACTTACTCCAAATGATTTTAATAATATATTATTGTGATTTCCCGGCTAACGTTTTTACAAAAAGATAAAGAAATAAATAACTGTCTAATTAGATCTGCCTTTTCTTTACAGATACCTTTCAATAATGACAGACACAATGCAATCCCAATCCACTAGATGGCTATAAAATCCCGTATATGTTCAAGATATAAAATTTACCACTCAAGATCATGCGCACTAGTGATCCCCCCTCTTACTAACTAATGAGTACTTTATTATTTTTACAGTTATGAACTCGCTGCCCTGAGGGCTATACGACTGAGTCCACCTAAATCACTAACTTGTTTATTATTATGTCTTTACTTTATTAAATACTGAATTTATAGTTTAATTCTTAATAATTCAATGTATCAAATGAGCTTTCGTTAATAAAATAGTGTAATCATTAATAACATGTATAATTTATTAATAAGTTTATATCAGAAACATATAAATAGTATGAGAACTCTTGCTCAAGGTAAGTATTTGGAATATTCAAAACAAATATTATCGATTATCTTTTATAATTTAGATTCTTTAATTCAAAAAGTAACTTTTAAAATATCCCGCGCTATCATAAGAGAATAGAAACTACCAACCACGTCTACCACTTATAAAAACTCAAAATTTGACTCTACGAGATAACAGTAACCTCAAAATATTATAGAAGTTATACATTCATTTATACAAAAATTTAAACAATGTTTTGACCAGATACCTCGTTTATAGCTCCAAATGGGATTTCTTTGTAGTGACAATCCAGATTAGCTCATATATTACATAAAAGGCTCAGACCAGGAGAATAACATCGGTAGCACAAAAATTCAGGGAAACAGACCTCCTCCGTTACATTCAGGATGTATGATTAAACTCGGAACAACAAACACATGTACGCTCCCATGTAGAACACAGCAAAATTTCTTATAATGTGGAACAATCCTCACGTTTCTTCTGTATATTTTCAGAAGAGAGTAATCACATGAATTTACATAGAAGATCCCCTTCAATACCAGATATAACATAGGAATATCACTTAATTCATTACACTTGATAAAAATAAAACAACATTTTTTAGAAAATTTTTTATCAACAACTTCGTCACCAAGGATTTTCATCATTTTCTCTCAACGAATTACATTGGGTCACTACCCCATTCAAGATAAAGTGAAAACCTAGGATACCAGGATATCGTACAGTTGCCAGACGATACATTATATTCAATTTCCACGATTACTAATACGATCTAATCCAAATTATACTGGACTTACAAACAAGTGCGTACATAAAATAATAATCACATTTCAATATGGTTGATAGTTTTCCTCTTATGAAACACAGTAATATATTACTAATTTTTCATCCTGAGCATGCCCTCTCAAATACCAGATGGGGTGAGAATTTCTAACTGCAACAGGCTAAATGACACGCTAGCTATAAAAAAATTACAAATAGTTAGATAGATCCCTTTGATTCTTCAGTCTGGCCGGAGATGCTGTGGGAGGATGTTGCTTATATGTCTTCCACTCCAATAATCATATTTACAGCCCTTAGTTTCAGTGAAATCGTATGCATGAGACTCTGGTACAACATAAATTAGTGCTCGAAAACTGATCGGCGATCACATACAAACTTAATAACCAAACAAAATTTCTCGAACGTATTAAAAATAAAATTTATTATAAGTATTTTAAAATTTAGATACGAATTAAAATAATACGTTTATTTTTTAGATTGATAAGGCGCAGAATACTTTTGCAATCGAGTGGGGGCTCTCGTACTTCTAATTGCGGAGAATGGCTCAGGACTGGAACATATCTTGGGAAAATCGTCGTGGAAGAAATCACCCAATAGGCAAGTTGTGGCTATTATACTAATATGATAAACCTTGTTTAAATTTAACAAGCCCAAGAGTAATTGATATTCTTTTAACTCATCTTCAAGAATATCACACTATGACTTATCAATAGCTATACATATATATTCAGAAACACGACAAAACTTGAATAAATAATCGAAATTTATTCCATTTGCGTTATCGTTCCTATAGGTCCTGTGCTATCGACTAATATTTGCGGATATATTTTTAGTTATTTATGTTACATAATAGCATTATGGATAAACCATACGAAGCGTTCGAAAAATGGCTTACCTCCAAGGATTCCATCTATAGAGTAATCCTTTTTCCCTTCAGGATCCTCACGCCTTGATCCACCCCGAAGATGACGACTTATCGAAGACACGCTTGGCGGGTCAGTAAAACCTTCCTGGAATAAAGAAAGGACCATTGTTATACTCAACACTATTATATAATAACACACCTTTATGCTACGTATGTATGTATGTATGTAGTGTAGATACTACATATTTGCTGAAGCGAATTTAAGTAAGTTATTAGGTACTTATTCAATAAAAATTTGCATATGGTAGGTATAGAAACAAATTAAAAATAAAGAAAGTGATATAATAAAATAAAGAGAAAAACATATACAAAAGTATTGCACCATATGAGATTTTCTTTTGTTATCATATCGTTTTCTTTTGGGGGGATAGGCTTGCGTCTAACAACCCCCAATATTTATTTTGAGACATGATACGTGATCACTAGTATTGCGAGAATTTAAAACAATATATCATAAACCGATAATTGAAATTAAATAACACGATATCTAAAAAAGTTGCTCGAAATTCGGTTTTGAGTCTACGCATAAATTTGTTTTTAACAGTTTCGAAACAATTTTAATTTTTTTTCAAATATTTTTGATATAGGTGTCCATTTTGTTTTCGATTTGAATAATTCAACTGTAGTAAAATCTCTGAATTTGGCTGATACTGAAACAATTTTGTTAATTCTTGCGCAAATGACGGGTCTAAAAACTGAGAAGTATGACATCTTTTGTTGCAAAGGATTATATCAAGTAGTGATAAGTAAATTTTATAAATATTTTAATTTTAAATTTAAATTACAACTTCCCTAGGTCATAATTTAGGTTCGATGCTTGCCTTATATAAATTGACTAACACACTAGAACTTGCGCTTTTCTTAAACGTTTGTAAACCAACCCCGATACCTTGCATCCAATATGTTCCACACAATAAACTAGCACACCTGATGAACAGCGCCCAGTGAAGAGTTATTTGGCAGATCTTCCGATATGGAAACTTTAACTTTGGGGGTATGTTATTTGAAGATGGTATACAAAAAAAATTAAACAATGCACTGCATTTACAGCACACTTCTGATACACAATCTTATAAGTGCAACAAAGTTAAATACAAGAGATTAGATTATCGATTTATGTTAACATTGAAGGAGCAGTTTATTGCATTTTGTATAGTGAACTCTTCTTTTAAATTTTGAAACGGTAAATTGAATTCCGATAGGTTTGTTCTATTAAAAACTTGTGGTATATCAGCAGGAACAGATGTTTTGTAGAAGAGGAATTTGTAGACGTGCTGGCACACGGCTCATGTTGTGATTCAGATATCTGTACCATTTTTGCAATTTTTTTTTGTTTGATTTCAAGGGGAATATAACCTTCAGCGATGTTGGAAGATCGCCAACCGCCGTGAAGTTTTAAATCTAATACTTCACCGCCTTGTGAAGCAATTGCAGTAGCAGAGGTTCTGCGGAAGCAATGACCCGTATACATATGAGTTCTCTAAATTAGAAAAAAATGCGATTTTCTTAGCCTTACTACTAAAGGTATTATACCCAATTGGCTGCTTCGTTATTTTACCAATACGCAGACTTAAAAATAATCGTGATTGACCTGCAGGTCTCATTTGTAGATATTTCTGGATAATTGCAATCCAGTGTAGTTCCACCAGTACAAAATTTCTTGAATCTCAAGTTTTTGTTTCGGGAATATTTACCGCAATAATATCACCTCTGTTATCTACGTCAAAGATTCTTGTTAATTCGTCAATTTTACAAGCACCCGCAACGCCCATGATTAAAGCAGCCTATAATTACATCATGTAAAAGTAATTTATATAAACAATTTACTGAGTATTTATTTTAAATATATGATTAGCATCTATTTACTTTTATGACTATAAATTATTCATCTTTGGCATATTTTAGAAAATTATTTACTTGAGTAATGTCAAGCACTCCAGACTTTTTAGGTTTATATCCCACATTTTGTCGTTTTAAAAATGACAATAATCTTGAATATTTTAATGTGCCCATATTATCAGTCAGATTCATTGTCGCTTTAATCATTGAATAAATGGACCAGTGTCGATTATTTATGAAGTTTTGACTTCTCTTAGAAATAAACTAACATTACATTTTCAGTAACTTTTGTAACTTGTTTGGTATTACACCATTTCTTAAACTCATTATAAGTTTTATTGTATCTCTCGCGATTTCTCTGGCAATAAATTCCGAACAGTGGCAAGTGCTGCTTTACGAATTTTTGGTGGTGTGTATGACAGATTATCATTGTCTGTGATATCATTCGACATATTGAATGTGATATCATTCGCATATTGAATGTTTATAATAAATATTTATGATATTAAATCAGTTTTATTTACTATTATTAAACACTTTTAGAAAAACTACGTTGGTTTGACAGTTTTCAAAAAATATTTGACAGATTAAGCTTACTATCTATCATCTCACTCACAGGTATGTCTTTATTATCTTTAGACATTTTTAATTAGTTAAAATTGAACTGGTTGGGGAAAAAATCGCATTCAAACCACGTGAAGAAAGTGCTATTGCAGGCCTTGGGCAATTACAAAGCTCGTCTTCGCCTCGGTTTGTAATATTTGCCCGCGGCCTGCAATAGAGCACTTTCCTCCGTTGGTTTGAAATATACTATATCTGGTTTAAAGAATCCTTTCTATATAGATATATTTATATTCCCTAATTCTATCGTTTAGAATGTCATTGGAATATGTTGACTATGTTAACATTAATAACTCTTTTATTTCTGTTTTTTATATGTATTTAGGATTTGATAACAGTTGTAGTTATATTGATATTTTTGCTTTTCTAAAAAAAAAATAACCACTTTGTACTTCAATGTCAGTGAGTATCGGTGTACCTGAACACTAAGGCGTTAGATGTCACGACACAACCTAGTACGAAATACATGTACATCTCCTACGATACATTCGTTCCGAAACCATTTTTTCTCTTTGCAATTGCCTGCACAAAACGATTTACTGCCGCAATCAGGATGGAACCGCTGAGAGTGGCGACATCGAAGTGACGGTTCTACAACAACAACAAAAAAAACGAAAACATTCTATCCGCTTAAGGTATTCCGTCGAATATAAATATTCATTCAGGAAGCTCCGCGCGGCAATCTTCCCTTTACGTTATGCATAAGGCATACACCACGTTGTTCGTCGGCATAAATGCGGCACACCGGTATATAATTTCGAGAAAAGTTGTTATTTCAAAATCAACGACAAACGGAACACACTTGCAGGCCGTAGATTACCAGAAAGGAGCCGGCGCCGTTATGCATTCATTTTTTCGCCGATGTGACGAGGAGGTCGGCAGTCGATCCTCGACTTTTAATGAATTGCAAAATGTTTTAAATTGCTTTCCGCTTAAAACTTAATAGTATTATTATACACAACAGTGTATGAAAATATATGCCGATATTAGCTATACGTTAAAAGTGATTTGCAAAATTATGTACAGCTTGTGTGTAGGTGCATAAGTTGGACAACTGTTGAAATATCTTAAATAATATGTTCTCTAAACAACACGAGAAACAGGACGTGATATTCTGCCTTAGTTAAAGTCGTTCATATCTAGTTATTTCGCCATTCCTGGCAAAAATATTTGCCGTTCTTTATAATGACACTTTATAAGTCATAAGCATGTTATTCCAAAAAAGGTGCAATTTTTAACCGACTTCAAAAAAAAGGAGGTTATCATTTTGACCCGTATGTATGTAATATTGTTGGAATTGTATAATATTCACACATTAGGTTTCTAAATGAGTATACCAAATTTCATGAGTGAATGTACACTTCTCACAGGAAAAATCGGGACAGCAGCAATCGTGAATTTTAAAATTTCTTGGGTGTAAATGCAGCTTTCAGAGGATATATGCACTTATCAAAGCCATAAATCACTTTTTTGTGTGTATTATTGCGATCAAAGGGAAAATTTAAACAGAAATATATATAGAGAAAAAGGTTTGTCATTAAATAAACACATTGGAATTTCGGTGGCGGTGTTTCCTTAGAAATACCGAATACGGAAATATTAATGCAAAAAAAATACATAACAAATAAAAGGCCTCTTGAGTAGACGGCACCATTAAGAAATACACATATATATATTTAACTGGTTTGATGTTATGTAGAGATAATTCTTTTTTTAAGAAAACGTATGGCGATGGGATTTTAAAATTATATTACCTATTACTACGATATTAGTTACTTAGTTTGATTCATGCTCGCGAGTGTTGCTTTAGCAATAAACAATATGTTAATCAGCCTCCTGAGTTTTTGAACAATGATTTTCACATTGATTAATTACACTAGTATTGATGTATTCATTATTGTTCATTCATTCGTCTTTTTTGCGTGACAGGAAGCAGTATGTGACAATTACTTATCTTTCCGACGGATCACCTGTGATTGTTAATTCTAATAGTAAGGTGAATAACATAGGAGTTCCGCAGGGATCTGTTTTAGGACCAATCCTTTTCTTCTTTTCAATTAGCGACCTGGCGTGTTATTTCGGGATAGCTTTCTGGTAATGTATGCCGATGATGTCACCTTTTTGGATTCTGCCACCTCTGACATTTCCCTTCAGGAAAACTGTAATAAAATTCTTAAGCTTTTTTCTGATTGGTGCAATTCCAATTTTTTAAAATTTAAATATATAAAAAACCGTTAGCCTGAGGTTCATAACAGACAAAAGCATTGTGATACGATCAAATTGAACTTAGATAATGAATCTTTCAACTAACTTAGACAATACTACTTTCCTGGGTCTACAAGTTGATCAACATCTTAGTTGGAAGATGCATTGCGAGAACCTTGTTCATAAATTAAATTCTTTATGCTTTTTGTTTAGAAGTCTGTCGAATGTACTGACTGTAGACCAAATGTTGGCCCTGTATCACGCCCAGGTTGAGTCAAGGCTTAACTATGGGATCTGTTTGTGGGGGTTGTCTACTTCGGCACCGGGCGTCTTTACGGTCCAAAAGAGAATTTTACGCATTACTCTCGGTCTTTCATATCGAGCGAGTTGTCGAGAGTCGTTTAAGCAGTCCGGGATTTTAACTTTGACGAACTTATTTATCTTAAATATTTTACTTTACATATTTAAAAGAAGAGACAGCTTTCAGAGGGTCGGTCAAGGGCAAAGAGCTATTACTAGACAACAGAATGATTTCTACATACCATTTTATAAATATGATATAGGCATGAAGTCGCCCTCATGCATCGGTCTTAAAATCTACAATTCTCTCCCTCAGGAAATCAAAAATTTATCAAGCTTTTTTCCGTTTAAACGTGCTTTGAAAGCTTACTTACGTAATCACGTTTTTTATGATCTAGCCGAATACTTTAACGCACCGCAGCTGTGATCTTAATTTTATATAGTGAGTTGCTAATGTAATTTTTTTTTATATTGTTTGTTGTTTTTAGTTTTATACAATTATGTGTATTTGACCCCCTCCCCCTTTTTGACAATTCCTTTTAAAAATAATGTAATTTTTATATAGGAAATATATTATATTATTATTGTTGTTGTTTAGTATTCTTAAATATTGTATTAATACAAAATATTTTTCTATGTTTTAAAAATTACCAAAAACAGTTTAAGATTATTTATAACATTTTTACAGCAATTAATTTCGCAAAGAAATCATTTATTTTATTAACCCTCCGTTTATTTTCAAGAAATATATCTTAACTGTCGCCTGTGTAATCCAATGTCGTTCTATTTTATTGAAATATAGCAAACACTTTTAGTCTGTAACACAGCTTTAGGCAGTAGCAACGAAAACGTATTAAATACATTTAATACTTTTTGAATTTGATACATCGAATTCAAAAATAAATATTTTAGCACTCACTGAGATTGACGAAGAATATGCTTTCTTACAATGTTTGTTATGTATTATAAATCCAATAATATTTTAAATAATTGTTAATAAACCTGTCCTTTTGTAAAGAGATCCAGAGTTGGCCATATCTCAAGAAAATAGATCAACGACGTCAAATTACACAGGCGATAGCTAAAATATATTTCCTGAAAATACAATAAACGGAGGGTTCATAAAATAAATAATTTCTTTGCGAACTTAATTGCTTTATTTAAGAATTTTATAAATAATCTTAAACCTGGTTTTGGTAATTTTTTTATAGATAGAAGGAAACTTTATAGTAATACAATATTTAAGAATATTAAACAACAATAGTAATTAATACATCAATAATAGTGTAGTCAATAAATCTGTGAAAATCACATTATCCCAAAACTGAGGAGTCTGACTGACATATTGTCTATTGCTAAACTAATATTCGCGAGCATAAATCGAAGTAAGTAACTAACATCAAGCAGCACTAACAAGTAAGATAATATTAAATAAGAAAATCCCATCACCACATGTTTTCTTAAAAAAAGAATTATCTCTACATAACATCAAACAAGTTAAATACATATATATTCTAAATGAAGCCGTCTATTCAAGAGTTTTTGTTGTTATGTATCTTTTTTTTCATTAGTATTTCTAAAGGAAACGCCGCCACCGAAACTCCGATTTGTTTATTCTATACATAAACCTTTTTCTCTCTATATATTTTTCTGTTTAAATTTCTAGCGTTACCTTTGATCAGAGTAATATACATAATTAAGTGATTTATGGCTGTGATAAGTGAATACGTCCTCCGAAAGTTGCATTTACAATCAAGAAATTTTAAAATTCTGAATTGCTGGTGTCCCGATTTTTCCTGTGAGAAGTGTATGTTTGTTCAAGATTTTTTTTTTTCAGAAACCAATGATCGGATTGGAATAATCAACGACTGATGTACCTTTTAACTTAAGAACAGTGAAAATTTCATCAAATATCAAATGTTATGACAACGTTATTGTATCATTTACGGCAAATAGCGCAACAGTATGAACATTGAGGCAAGGTTTTCGTAGCATTTACGGCAACAAGATTTCCAGACCCTCTTGGATCCTCTTCAATAAAAATGTTGTGACAAGGTTATTGTGACATTTGCGGTGGCCTCGTGTATTTTCGGAGCGAATCGTTCATTGAGTATTGATTATTTTTTTGGTTTAACCGCCATTCCGCTATTCTGTCATCGCCTGCCTCTGTTTGATCGGTTTATTGTGTCGTCTGCGTTTGTGTTGTGTTTGAGTTGTTTCAGCTTTAGTTTAAAACAGCGAGTGCGCCTTCATACACCCAATTCCTATTTGGTTTGGTTGCCGCAAGCTTTATCAAGTTTGTACACGCTATATCTGAAGTTTGGCTCAACATTGTTCATTCCAGCCTTGTCACATATTTTTATAGACAAAGCTTATGAAAACCTGTCATGTGTCAACTAGAACCTTGCAACTAGCTTTATACGGTCAAACGAGTGAAGGGGACAGCTCTCAGATCTTTTTTCTTAATAACATTTAGTCTTTCTAGTTACCAAGTTGAAACAAGGACTGAAAGTGCAAATCATATTTATAGTACCAATTAAAGTAATAATTAAATGTGTTATTTCCAGTTTTGTATTTTTTTTATTTTTATAAATTGTCCCGCTTGGTTGGGCACTTGGGGTGAAGTGGGACAGACATGATATTTAAATAGTATACTCAAATAATACGCTTCCAGATGTGAAGTGGGACAGAATAAATGTTTTTTTTTATTAAAAACAATAGGGTTTAATAAAGGATATATGATATATACTACTTTATTAAACCCTATATTGACAAAAATTTACATTTTAAACTAAATAATATTACACTGATCAGGTTTCAAACTCCATACGCAAAATTACGTTTTTCTTAAAGTATATTATTGAGAAGTGTAGGTATTTAATTACAAACATATCGGCAAGGAAAGGTTAATTTGCATTATATGAAATAATTGTACAGTTGTTGGGAAACTGAAAGCCATCTCGTCGTAGGCATACAGATACTAGCAGCTTTTTTTATAATTTGTGAAAGATCAATTTCACTAGAATCTTGAACTGCAGGAAAAACAAATGCATTCTTTAGTTTTCTATTGGGTCTAAGGAAAATGGCTATGAATTTTGTTGTGACGACTACAGTCGTAATTTGTTCAATATAATATTTTTTAGATTTTTCAGTTTTAAAGCAAACTTCAAAGTCTTCCTAAAATATTAAAATTTCATTCCCGTTTTGCTCAAGTTCGTAATTTTTCTGAAGAGTTTCATATTCATCTTGGTCATCTTCCACATGTTCCTCAATGACTTCATCCTCGACATGTTCCACAAAAAGTTCATCTTCGACATGTTTCTCTCGGGGTTCATTTTTCTCATGTGTAACGTTTCGGCGTTGACTATTGTCTCTGTTCAAATCGTTTACTCCAATGCTTTTTCCAGCTGTTAGAGAAATTTTGGTTCTTTTTTTAATGGTAGGTTTAATCGCATTTGTTGTAGAATCACAAATTTCTATTAGTGACGATTTCCATTCATTTTCAGGAGTTTCGGGAACCTTTCTTGGATTTTTTTTAAAAACTTTTTGTCTGTCTATTGAAATGATGCTTGTGGGTTCAAATCCAGATTTGATGTTTTTTTCTATGGTAGGTGCCAGCTCTCGTAGAGTTTGGTTCAGTAAAGATGGGAAACATTGCTTCTGTAAATAACCTTTGTTCCGTTTTTTCCATTCGTCTAAAACTTTTCTCCACATAAGTTTCATTGGGCGAAATACGCAAACGTCTAGACGCTGCGTGAGATGGGTAGTATTTGGAGGAAGTAAACAAAAAGCAATCTCGTTTTCTTGGCAAAGAGATATCACCTTATAAGAAACATGGCTGACTAAATTGTCTCCTATCATTACTTTTTTTTCCATTTTTATTTTTGAAATACGGTAAAACCAGAGTGATAATTTACCAGTCTGGTCTCAAACTTATCCGTCAACGTATTGCTGTGACGAACACCTTGTTTTCGTCCGAGTTTTTTTAAGTGCACAGATGTGCATGTTATATTCCGATTGGCGCTTCATCGGTGGGGGTTTCCCACAAATTCAAATTGTTTTATTTAAATAAGATTTAGTTATTGAGTTAATTGTTTAATTTATTTATTTAAATGTTCAGTTTGTTTAAATTAATTTCACTTTTGATTTGTTAGTATTGCTCATGTATTCATGTCCTTCTTAGAAGTTTTCTTCTTCTATGATCATTGTGCGAGGCGTAAGCGCACGCAGCTGTAGAATTTATATGTATGCGATTGTTTCACCCTGTGAGGCCAGTTCCCTGAAAGATGCCCCTGTAAGTATATGTAAATTTTTATTGTTAGCTGCCATTTGGTATTTCATTTTTATTTAAAGATTTGTTCGTTAATTTTGATTTATTCATCCAGCAAGGAACTCGCTATATAAATTATTATATACAATTATAATTGTATTATATTATTGTGTGCACAATTAGGATATAAGATTTTATTATTTCGTGCAGGAAGATAAGTTAGTAGTTCCCTGTGATAATTTAAAGAGTTTAATTTTTGTGTATTTTATAATTTATCACCTCGTTGGGTGAATAGAAGCTTTGTGCTTGCTTTGTTAATTTTTGTAAATTTACTTGATCTCCACGATTAATTTAGTTGGTTAATTTTGAAACTACGTGGATTGATTTGTTTAAAAAAGGACTATCTTTCTGAACTATTTTACCTTTTGGCTTTGTTAAAAGATTAGCATTGTCCTTTTTATTTAAGTCTATTGCAGTTTTGATTTCGACCAGACCTTTTATCAAGGTTTTTGTTCTTGCGTAATGTTAATTGACAATTTTTTTTTCTTTTTTATTATATAATAAATTTTTAATTGTTATTAACGTCATTCTAAATTCTATTCTTTTATTTTTGATTTAAACCTTTTCAATTTTGGGAGTAATTAAAGAAAGTCAGATTTCTTTCACCCACAAATTACTTTTCGTGATTAGTTTTAATTTGCGAAGGTAACCCTGAGTTTAATTGTTTTTTTGCACCCTTTAATTTTTTTATCCGTTGAGCTAGCTAATATAATTTTGTGCAGTATGAATTTGTAACGAAAAATCAAACACAATACACCGCAAACAATGTTTACAAAAAGAGTTTTTCAGACGTTGTAACAACTGTCAATATGTCCTACAGTTTTAAAAATTATGAATATTCCTTACACTTGTCAAGAGCCTCTTTGAGCAATCGGTAGTAATTCATAACACTATCGCGCACGCCTACTAGTGCAATTTGTGCATTTATTCTTAACCGTACTTAATGAGACCGCCAAATTTAAATTGACTGCGCAGCTGTCCCACTTCACCCGCTAGTCCCACTTCGCCCTGTTTGACGGTACTCTTGTCATAACATGCTTGTCAATAACAAGCTTACAGACAAGCTTTTTCGCTTGTCGCGACAACCTTAAACAAAGCTTGTGAAAACCTTAAATTGTTATCTGGGATCGAATTTGGCCCACTCTGCACACTGGATATGCAACCTTGCATACACGTCAATTTTAAACAAAACCGAATCCTAGTTTTTTTTCTTATCTTCTAATGTCGACATATCACTGGAGTTGGATTAAAAATACATATAAAAATACATAAAAAAGAAAGTTTCATTTTACTTAATTCTTACTAAGCCGCTACAACCAAAGAAAAAAGAAATCAAATTAAATAGTATACACGGCTAAGAACACAAATACAAATAAAGTCTTATTAAACTAAATTTAAGCAAAATAACTACACTGTAAAAGAATCTGTTCTTTCGAACTGAAATCGATCAAAACTTTGATATAAAAGTCTTATTAAACTAAATTTAAGCAAAATAGCTACACCGTAAAAGAATCTATTCTTTCTAACTGAAATCGATCAAAACTTTGATCTTTTAAAATCTTCTACAGATACCTAATATTCTGATTCTAATATTTGATTTGTATCTGTAGGTGTCTTTCTATTGATTAGCTTTACTTCTTGAAGGGAAAATTATGAAGGAAAATGTTATTGAAGGACTTGCGCTAAATTCAGAGGTTTTCTGCACCGCCTATATCGTTTGGCCTTTTATGTTGTGACATTTTATACCCTTTTTGTTATATCCTTAAAAAAATAGATAAAATGGTTTAAATCATAACAATATATATATTATTTAGATTTGGTATGATTTAAAATAGTTATTTGTATTAATCACTCCACAATGACGGCTATTCATGCTTTTGCTAGTCATGTTATTAACTACTTGGATACTAGTGAGTCCTCCAATAGGAGTCTTTTGTGATTTGAGCCGTGCGTTTGATTTTGTTAATCATGATCTATTAATTAAGAAATTGCAGTTGTGTGGCATTATTGGCGTTGTTGCGGGGTGGTTTAAATCGTATTTAGGGTAGTGTATTAGGACCTTTTTTATTTTTAATTTATATGAATGATATTTCAGACTTTATATCGAAATATGACGTCATTATATATGCGCATGATACTAGGTGCAGTAGTTTCATTGATAATATATTAAATAGTTGAAATAAAGTAAATCATTGATTGTGTGACATGAACAATTGGTTTGCTCGGAACGGGTTGCTTTTGAATGCTGACCAAACAAAATATCTTATTTTTCACAATGCTCGTAACAAAACGCAGTTCAGTACTCATGTGTTTTCAAATAATGTTGAAATAAATCGTGGCTCTGAAATTATGTTTTTAGGATTATATATTGACGATGCACTTACATGGCGTACACACTGCTTTAACCTCATTAGTTAATTTGAATTCCACGTGTTTTTGCTACGTAACCTGAGAATTTTATTGACCGTGAACAGTTACTGTGTTATTATTATGCTAATGTTCATAGTAGACTGGTTTATGATATAACAATCTGGGGTACATCACGCATTTGTAATGAAGTTTTTTTTGGCACAAAAGAGAATTAATAATAATAATAATAATAAATATATTTCCCAGCATAAATGAAGTATACATAAAAAAGGGATATGTCAAATACAAGAAGAAACCAAAATAGGGAATAATTCATACAATACAAATAACCAGATACATAAAAGAAAAAAGAAAGAATTTGAATTTCACATTTCAAACTAATGTTAATGAGTTAGAGTATCTTCTAAAAATTCCTTTATGGTGTAGTATGGTCTATGTACGAGATATTCTTTTAAGTTTGTTTTAAAGTTACATTTTTCTTTCAGTTCATTCGGCAATTTGTTATATACTTTGATACCCATACAGAGTACACTCTTATGAGTTAAAGTAAGCCTATGAATGGGTATATGGATGTCTATATTTCTAATACCGTAATCATGACAGGGATTATTTACTAAAAATAACTCATGCCTGTGTTTATGAATATAAGCAGCCGTTTCTAGAATATATAGATCGATAATTGTAAGAATATTTAACTCTTTAAACAAATTTCTACATGGGAACGAAAATGGAACGCCCGCCATTATACGAAGAGCTTTCTTTTGAAATAGAAGAATTCTTTCAGATGCAGAACTAGAACCCCATACCAGGATACTGTATACCAACCGCGACTCCACTTCTGATATGTAAAACAATCTCAGTATATCTATGCTAACGATACCTTTTAAATGCCTTAGTTTAAAGATAGAGCTACTTACATTGGAAATTATGTTATTGATATGTTGATCCCATTTTAAGTCTGAACTAAAAGTGAGACCTAAAATTTTAATTGAAGTTGTTTGTTCAATTGTTGAACCTCCTATATGTAGCTTGAGATTTTTTGTAGAAGTTGAGGTAGCTACCGAAAAAGTAGTACATTTTGTTTTTGTGGTATTTAATGACAGTTTATTTCCGGCGAACCATTCATCCAATTAAACTGAGCAAATTGTTCGTTTCATTTTGAATATTTTCCTGTGTCCCACTCACGAGGGCAGTGGTATCGTCAGCATAGATAGTTAAAAAGAAGTGTTCTATGAACACACTAATATCGTTAATAAAAATTGAAAACAATAAAGGTGATAAAACAGCACCCTGCGGTACCCCTATCGTAATTGGTAACGGACCAGATTCGTACATATGTTTTCCAGTACAATTCGGTACAGAGATCCTGGCAATTTGCGTCCTATGAGATAAATATGATGTAAACCATTTTAAAGCTGCTCCGCGTACTCCAATTCTTTCTAATTTATTTAGCAGGAGACTGTGTTGGACGCAGTCGAACGCTTTGCTTAAGTCACAGAAAACACCAATCGGGATTTGTCTTTTTTCTATGTGCTTTATGATGTATGTGTATATATCCAATATTGCAGTAACTGTAGATTTCCCCTGCCTGAAGCCATGTTGATTATCAGAAATAATATTGTGTTTATGTAAAAATCTATTCAATCTATCTAGCATCGCATATTCTATAAGTTTACTTAGGCAAGAGGTAAGTGAAATAGGCCTATAATTAGACGGTAAATTAGTATTTCCTTTCTTGTGCAATGGAATAACTACTGAAAACTTTCAAACAAGCAGGAAAAACACCCTCCTGAAAGGACATATTAATCAAGTGGGTTAGAGGTTTCACTATTAAATATTTAACTTCCTGAAAAATGGCAGTTGAAACGCCGTCTAAACCAGGCGAACTATCACTATTAAGTTTGTTAAAAATTGACAATAATTCTGCTTCTGTAAAAGGAAACACAAAAATTGATTGAGGATTTAATTGAATATGGTCATTACTAAAAGGTCGATTCGCGATATTTTTGTTTAATATATGTGGAAGATTATAAAAATATTGATTAAAACTGTTTGCAATTTCGATGGGTGAGTTTATTATTTTGTTATCATATTCGATTTGAGAGAAGTTATGTGAATTCCTTTGCTTGTTTGTAAGTTTGTTTACAATATCCCATGTGGCTTTACTTTTATTTGGAGCATTGAAAATCATTTTATTGTAATAGTTTTGTTTAGTATTGGCAACTAGTTTTTGATGAACATAACGATTGCGTTTATAAGTTTCCCGTAAACCCATTATTAGGTGTATGGCTGGTATTAGCAATATGCAATCATGCAGGCCGTATTTTAAGCAATGGAAAATTCTTTCATTGCGTTCAATATATATATATATATATATATACGAGCTATTAGTATACATATACAAGAATAAAAATCACTTTATTTGTAATGATGAGATTCATCAATATAATACCAGATCTAAGTTTAATTTCCATATACCTTCACATTCATTAGCGTTGAGCGGTAATTCACCTCGCATATTTGGTTTACGTCTTTTTGATGCCTTACCATATAACCTTAAATCAATTCCAAAGGAAACACGTTTTAAGTCTGAAATTAAATCTTTTCTCATACGAAATTGCATTTATTCAACTGAAGAGTATTTTGACGGTATTTGCACGAATGGCAGCGACTAGTGACGGCTAAAGAATTTGTAATTTTATTGTTCTTTGTTTTATTTGTGTGTATTGTATTATATGACGTTTCATATACACCTTTTTGTGTGTCAAATGAATAAAGGTTATTATTATTATTGTTAAAAAAAGTATAACAGCAATACCTACATAAAGAAGACCGTGCATGTATGTTCTTCCATTAAAAAATTAAATTCAATTTTGAAATTTTTCGTATTTCTAAAATTATGGGCTACTTTTTGCGGAAAGCGTATTTCACTAAATAAGTCACATGCTGCTTAAATTACTTCCATACGATTTAAAATATTCCTTTCCGGTTGTGGACGACACGCTGCCGCATTTCAATACGGTAAAAACGGCACGAAATGTGGGCGTGAGTTTCGTTTAGCGACCGCGACTCCGTCCCGTCTGCTCCGGTCGAGGTTATCAAGAGTGCGTTCGTGCCATACCGCGTAGCGTCCGAAGCATCGGACAGCGACCACCGCGGTATGCCGCGACATAGCGCGCCGAACGATTCGAAGATGCGGACAGATGTGTGTTCACTTCACTTGTATAATTTGAAGGCGGTGCGGCACGTTCTCCGTGTCAGAGAACGAGCGTTATTATTACCGGCCGCGAGTGTCCCCTGGCACTGCGCGCCTTTGACGGTGCCGACAGCTGCCTTCGATAATCGCAGTGTACGGCTAGATTACCTTACATTTGATTACATCTTCGACACCTACTGGAATTTTTAGTGTGCATTATCGGATAGGTTGACGGACAAACCGGCGGACGCTGGAATCTCGCTCCTCGTGTCTTTTTATTCTTCATTTATTCTTGTTTTTAAATGCATATGCCGATGTTCCGTATTCGGATGTCATGCAGATGTATTTATATGGCTAGCGCTATTGCTGCCATGCCAAGCTTTATTTATGTATTAATATTTAATATTTACGGCCTTGCATACTAAAAAATTTAGGTAATTTTTTTTGGTAAAAATCACTTTTTTTTATAATTATCCGCATTGAATGGGGATAAATGTACAGGGGTAGGGCAATTTCGATGGCATTATATGAAGAACTTCTTTATTTCAGTAGATACACAAAAACTATATAAAATGTTAGGTACTTTCTTTCGAAGGTAAGTTTAGTGGTGATGAGAAAACTGAACTTTTTAATCGATTCTGGAGTATGACCGGAGACTCAAAATTTAGATTTTTTTTCTTTTTTACATAATATCTCTTTATTTTTAAAGATACGAAATAATAGTAAAGAATCTTTTTTAATAATATTTTGAAGTAGATTTCTAAAAACATCCTTTAATGTCTTTATCTTAATTTGTTCCCAAATTATGAGACAAATTATATATTATAAAGTATGAAAGCAATTTAGTCGCTTTAATCCTATTATAAATGATTAAATAACAATCTACTTTACAAACTACTATCTGCCAATTCGTATAATAATAATAATAATAATAAAGTTTATTGCTAAAGTAAATAAACATACAAAGCAAAAGTTATAAACTAATCAACCTATTTAAATTAATTAACGAAATCGGCAATGGTGTAAGGTTCCAGGTCACACAGAATTGTAAATATTTTTTTTTTAAATAAAGCGAAAGACCCAATTGATTTAATTTCCACTGGCAACTTGTTATAACATTTAAGTCATACATTAAATTATTCTGTGTAAGCGAAAGCCGGTGACTGGGGTAACAATAATTATTCTTATTCCTATAAGTTAATTGCTTATGTGAAAAAGTGTTTTTTTCAAAACAAATTTTAATTCTTAAATAAGAAGAGTAGAAGCTCATAAATGTATATAGCTGGGATAGTCAATATTTCGTTTTGCTTTAAAAACCCCTCTACAAGATTGATTAAAAGGCAAACCGTATAAGACTCGTAATAATTTCTTTTGCGAAATGAAAACACGCTTTAGCTCACTGCTTCCTCCCATACAATGATAGCATATTTCATAAATCGAGTAGCAGCTGGCCGAAGTAAGTGCACACGCAACGTATTCCTCATCAACTAAATTACGGCAGTCTGCGAAAAGCAAAAGAAAGTTGACTAACTCGTCTCACTACTGAAATTCATGTGGGTTTTCCACTTAAAGATGCTCATGCGGTTTTAATGCCTAGCAATAGCACATTATCTTTAACATTGTATTTTCTCCATTAACAATCAGAGAAGATGGGTAAATTTGGCCCGAGTCTTAAATAATATTACATTAGTTTTGCTCTGATTCATAATTAGATTATTATTTTTCAATTTAAATTAATTAAAAAAAACTACTGATCTCAATGACTTCCTCAATAGAATCCCGCTTCCACAAGAGAGGTTGTATCATCTGCATAGTTAATTTTAGGTATCTTATGATCAGCCCAGGGACATGCAACAGGATATATGTCATTAAAAGTATAACAAGAAAAGTAAGGGACCAAGAATATTCCAATGACTAACTCCGCTATTTACGGTAAGTACATTTGAAGTAGCAATTACATTCTGTTATGATACTGGAACCATGAAAGGGCAGTACCTCTAATACCGTAGCAATTCAGGTTTATACAGGAGCCTTTGATGATCTATGCTGTCAAACGCCCTTGATAGATCTAAGAAAAGACCACAAGGATACTTTCAAATGCAGCTATGTAGTACACACTCGGTAGTCAAATAGGGCCGTTTCAATACCTTTCCTTTTAAGAAATCATGTTGATTTTTGTTTACAATCTCAAAAACCGAAATGAAGCGATAATAACCGATTATATACAAGTTTTTCACAATATTGAAAAGTTGTGAGAAGACTCACCGGTCTGTAATTACTACGGTCGTTAGGACAACTTTCTTGTGGATCGGGACAACAAGCGCATTATTTTAGATTCAGGGAAGCAGCTGGAGAAAAATGAATCATTTATTATGTGACAAACCAGTTTTAAAAAAGTATCAATACTATTTTTTTTAAGAATACATAGGAATATCATCTATGCCAGAGGAACTTGAACTTTTTAGGAATGTATTACAAGTTTCAATTCATCCTCAGTTACAGGATGGAAATATATACGTATATGTTTTGTATTCTATGCACATGCATCTATCCCTGGCCTGCTTATAAGGCATGTAATTTTCCAGAAATTTATAAATTTCTTATAACTTGAGAATGGCTGGAAACAAATATATAAAAGTATTATTGGATTTCTATAATAGATTTGCCTGGCTAATGTTAAAAAAAAAACTAATTAAATCTGCCTTTTCTTTACAGATACGTTCCTCTATATCTTTAATGATAGACACAATACAATCCCAATTCCTATAGATGGCTGTAAAATACCGCATATGCCCAAGATATCTAGAGTTCACCACTCCAAATTATACGCACTAGTGATCTCTCCTCTTACTAGACAATGAGTAGTGATACTTATATTCTTCTTTCAATCGTGGGATGTTACCAAATGGGTGCACGTCCTTGTTCTCCTAAATAACTAACTTGTATATTATGTTATGTTCCACTCTGTTACATATTGAATTTATAGTTTAATTTTTAATAATTTGGTGTATCAAATGAGCTTTTTATTAATAAAACAGTGTAATCATTAATACATGTATAATTTATTATCAAGTTTATATCAAAACATATAAAGAGTATGAGAACTCTTTTCCAAGGTGAGTATGCTTATTTGGAACGTTCATCATCAAATCCAGTATACATTTGGATTCTTAAATTCTCAAAATAACTTTTAAATATCCCGCTATCATAAGAGAAAGAAAACCACCAACCACGTCTACCAACTTATATATATTAAAATTTCAGTATGAAATGTCATTTTGCAGACATGGAAAAAAACACAAAATGTTAAAAATATTCAATATACGGAAAATTAAACAATGCTTTGACCAGATACCTCGTATATCAGTTTGCACACACCCCAGAGTACTTCGGAATGGGATTTTCCTCGCAGTGAACAATCCAGATGTTCGCAGAGAAGGGTTCACATCGGGAGAACAACACCGGTATCATAAAAATCCAGGGAAAAACCTCCTTCACAGCATCCAAAGTGTATAATTATGTTCGAAACAGCACAGACATGTATTATTCCATATAGAAAATGTACCAAGGTATACTAAATACAGCAAATTTCTTATAATATTGAACAATCTTGACGATTCTTCTGTATATTTTCAGATTGAAGATAATTACATGGATTTACAAAGAAGATCCCCTTCGATACCAGATATACCACAGGAATATGATTTAATTCATTTAACTTGATGAAGAATAAAATAGTATTTTTTAAAGAAGATTTTTTATCAACAAACATCCGTATCCAAGGATTTCACTCATTTATTTTCTACGAATTACATTGAGTCACTACCCCATTCAAGTAAAGTCGAATCCTAGGATACTAGAATATCGTACAGTTGCCAGACGATAAATTATATATTCAATTTCCATGCCTACTAATGCGAATTAATCCAAATTATACTATTTAATTATTATAAATAATAATTACATCTAATATGGTTGATAGCTTTCCTCTTATGAACCACCGCATTTATTCCCCAAAAAATATTTAAAAATTTTTATCTAGTATGAAAATTATGAAATATTGATTTTTCTTGTTAGATTAATAAAGAAACAAGGTCTGTTGGAGCGAAAGGAAAAAACGTCCCTGAGACGCTATCTTGTTCTAACACCACGTCCTTTTGTGTTGGAAACGTTTCAGAGCTGGCCTAATCCAATCACCAAACACACCCCGCTAAGATTGCATTTATCTGGATCAACAAAACTGAACACAATCATAAATAAGGTATACAAATATTTAAAATATTATTTATAATTAGGATATATCAAATTTATATATTTCCGTTTTATTCTATATATTCTATTATATCTCCCAAGATTTTACTAATTTTGAAAGGGCCCTCGTACGGAAGAGATAATTTAAAACATATTCCCTTTTCTCTGCTTGCTGGTCCTCTTCTTCTGATAATAACTAAATCATCAACATTAAATTTTATTTTTTTCCGTATTTTTCTAGTTTCTCTTTCTAAATATCTTCGTTTTGCTTTTGTTAGTTTTACATTAACTTGCTCTAAAATGTCTTCATATGAAGTTCTATCCTCATTTCGTCGAATGCCTTTTAAAGCTGTAATAGGAGGTTCTCCACTAACAGTACTTGGAATATGATCTAACCAACCTTCTATTACTCCAATAAACTTCTCCCACTGATAATGTTCTTCATGAGTCATTAATCTCAAATATTTTACGACTTCTTATATATCTCTGACATGGATTACCTTACGGATGTCTAATGCTAGTAAAAACCACTTTTATACCTCTATCTTTCCAATAATTTATGAATCTGTCATTATTAAAATAAGTTGCATTATCTGTTAAAATTCTATTCGGTTTACCAACATCTTTAATGTAGTTATTTAACTCTGTTATTGTCCTGTTTGTCGTACATATGTGAATTGTTTCTGTCGGATACAATTTACATATTTTGAAAATACATCAGTTACAACCAAAATATGTTTCTTTCCACAGTCTTCCTCCATTAAATTTGTAATATAATCAATTGTAACTAATTCTGAAGGTCTCTTGACAGATATACAGTGAATTTTGTTGAAATTCACACGGTTCTTAGTTTTATTAAGCTGACATAAATGAAATTTCAGTAGCAAACTTTTAATAATTTTGTAATCATTTTCTGCATAATGATTTCTCTAAATATTACCATGTTTTTCTAATACCAATATGCCCATATTTAATATGTAATTCATAAGCGACATTCTCTGTACTAACATCATCTCCTACATATAATTCTACAGATCCTATAACTTTAATAGCAAATTCTTCTTTTAATGTATACCCCTTATATGAACCTTGTTCCAACCTTCCTCTTAGTCTTATAAAAGTTACTTCACTTTGCATCTTCTTAATACCTCTTTGAAAATATCCCCTGTCTTCCTTCATCCTGTTTAAACCAATAAGTATATCCTTAATATTTGTTTCTTTTGCCTACTTAATGCATCTGTTATTATATTCTTCTTTCCGTTTTCTATTAATAATGTTTGAAACGTATTCTTGAATTAATAAACACCATCTATATATCCGATGATTTGTAAATCTAACTTTAAGAATATTGATTAATGTCATATGGTCTATTTCAATAGTAAAATTGTTAGTTTTAATCGATCATTTCCCATCATGGTGTAATGTTCAGCTTTCATAGCAATTCATGTGTCGTCGCATGGCTTGGTCGCATGGCGTGGAGTTCATCATCTTCTACAGATTCTCGACCTGGTTTAAAAAGTGACATTTATAAATGATAGTTTTTTAGGAGCAAATATATCCGTAAAAAGCTCTCATTCCATCGCTTTTACTACAGCAAAACCATTATGAAAGGTGTCGGTGTGAAATTTGAGGTTTTTACTAAAAAAAAGATTTACAATTAATAGTAACTTGCATGATAGTGAAACATTTTCTTTTGTTAATGGCGAAAAGATAAATATTTTCGAATCTCACTGTGGAGATAACAAAGAAAAAAAGAGCACCTTTACAATGAAGATGATTTATTTATTTAGTTTGATTAATCACCTTTGTAGAAAATTCAAGAAAAAAGGCTATAAAATTACACTTAAAATTACTTAAAAAATACACTTTTTTCAGGTTAAACTAACAGATCGGCCCAACGTTATATATAATATACTATACCAAAAACACATTTACATCAACCACCAAATTAATTCAACTAAAAAATATGAATGCTTTAGCGTTGTAACAAGTTGTATTATCTACCATAGATATTAACACAATAACGCAGATACAGTGTTCCATTAAATGATTGCATCTTCCTATTAAAGGGAAATCGATAACTCTGTCCTTGGCGAGGCTTCCTGAGCTTCAGGAATTAATGTCTCCCTAGTGATAAACCCTCGTCTAACTTACAAAGACCGTTGAATATTTTTTTTTGTCACGTAATAATAGCTACGTCTCTCTGATGTCGCTGCAGATAAAATATAATAGATAGATAACCAGACATTTCGTTTCAATTAGTATTTAATGGAATTTCTATATGTGCGCTGGTTGTTTGATTAATGCACGTGCAATATGTTACGTTTTAGGGTTTGATTCTGTGAAAGCTCTGTTTCAATTTATGCTAAAACTCGAATAACGTCATTTAATTGAAATTATATTTCTAGTATAAAATATTAACAGATTTTAGTTTTGATTAAATTTATGCAATCAACACTAGTCAACGTAAAATTGAGTTTGCACACAAACAACAATAAAATTAATGTCAACAATTTGAAGAATACTGTATTCTGAATAGCGCATAAAACTAACCAATAAATTGAAAAATTGCAAGCGATTTATAGGTTTTCTTAAGGCCGCTTTACAGTTCGCAATTTTTTGTATTGCGTGCAATAAAATTGCGCACAATGAAATATTAGTTCTAATCCGTGCAATACCAATAAATTGCACACAGCTGATCGAAATCCATTGAATGCGCATGCACTATTTGTATTGCACGCAATAAAAAAAATTGCGAACTGTAAAGCGGCCTTTACAGTTAGTTCTTCGCAAATATTGACTAAATTTTCAATTGCTGCGTGAGGTAGTCCTTCTACCACATGAATTTCTGAATTAATAAAATTATGTGTAGCTTTGCCTAACAAGAAATTATTAGCATATTTACAATATTTTAAACATAAACAAATAAAAAGAATATTAAAATTGATGAATAACCTTCAGTTATTTATACAGTGACCGGCATAAATATTGCAACATATGGGAATTTTTTTTATTATTAAAATATACTTTTTTGGGGATAGTTGTGTCACAGTATTCCAAACCACCCCATTTTGTGTTCTGGAGGCCAGAGAAATTCGGAATTTGTAGATTTCTGGCTGTGTGGGTGTTCATATAAGGAGCTACTCAAGCTAGTTAGAATCAATTTAAGTTTGTTTGTG